>CAODLS011170772.1:0-12858 GCA_948243855.1 Flueggea neowawraea
GGGAGATTTAATGTCAAATGTTGCACTGGCAATGAATGGTGGAGACAGTGTACAGATCGCTATGTCAGGGTGCTATGCAGGTCCTATGTTCAACACACTAGTTGGTCTGGGAATCTCAATTCTGCTTGGAGCCTGGTATGGGAGACCTGAGCCATATATAGTTCCTCAAAATATTAGCTTGGTTTATACAATGGGATTTTTAATCTCAGGGCTTCTTTGGTCACTCATTGTGTTACCGCAGAATGACATGCGCCCCAACAAGGTGCTGGGGATTGGCCTTTTGGTAATCTACTTAATCTTTCTCATTGTCAGACTGAGCACATCCATTGGAAGTGTTTCAATTCTAGGTCCACCCTGAGTTTTGAGTTGTTATTAGTAAAGTGTGTTCGAAATTTAACCTCTGAAGTATCAAATTTTCTTTACCTGGTTCGTCACCTTTTTGTTTGAGATGATGGATTCTCCTTGATCATCTGTACAGTATTATTTTTGGTAGACATCAATGTAAATGTGAGAAGTCATCTTTACTGTCCTGTGGCAATATTATACTCTGCGAAGTGTGTTTCCACATCAATTTTTTCCTTGGAAATTTATTTCAACCTGCATATTTTATATCAGTATATGTTTGATTAAGAATGCCTCTTACATCTGACTTGCTAATCCACTTGTAGCATTTTGTTTCCCTTGTGATATTGTTGTGCTGCTCTAGTCTTATAGGTTATAAACTTCATGGTTTCACATGAATATAAATTAAGACCATAAAGTTTGTGTTCATGATTGTGTGCTTCATGGCACCATATAGTTTAGATTAAAAATTCTATTCTGGCTTTATCTACCGAATAGAATTATGACCAATACCCGCCATTAACAATATGCTTCAAGAAGAGTGTTTACTTTGAATTATAAGTTCTTTCATAATGCTTGAGGATTGCTTCTGTATTCCACTTTGTATATTTCCATACACTGGGACCTCTTTTGCAGCAGTTTGAGAGGATGACTGCTTAGTGCTAGTTGTTGGACTATTGCATGGTTGTTCCTGTTGATCTGCCAAAAATAGAGGCCCTGTTATCATTCATGGAAAACAAACACAATAAGGTTGTTTGGTTGAGAAAAAATTTCTATTGTTTTTTAGAAAATCAAAAAACAAAGAAAAATGAAAACTTTGTTTTAGAATTTTTTTTGATTAGCAAACATTTTTTCAAAATGTTCTCAATTTTCAGAAAATAGAAACATAATAGAAAATATTTTCTAAACTAAATATAGTCAATATTTTTCTATTCGGTGATGTTCGACCACTGCGAGATTTCTTACTCTGCTTTCTGTCATCTGGAATGCACAGGCATGTTTCCAGTGCTTTATGTGACCACAAGTGCATCTTGTTACTTCTGCCTTATTTATCTCTGTTTTTATTTTTGGGTCAGGTTTTTGCCTTATTTATCTTATTACATTAAATCATGAACCGTTTGTGGCTGCTAGATTTTGCAAAGAAGGTAAAACTCGACAACAGGAGTCACCTTTCAATTTGCTCATCGTCATTAAACTGTTTTAAGCATTACAAGATCACTGGCAGGTATCGGAATATCAATCCGACGCAACCAAGGAACTGGGATTTAGACCTTCAAATTTTTGCTTGCTGTTCTGTTGGATGAAATGTCGTTATCCCTTGTCGCAATTTTCATTGTTAACACTTTGATCTCCCAGGTATTTTCTCTTTCATTCTTCTGACTTAAAAGGTAATCAAGCATGTACATAAGTTGCAATCTCCATAATTAATCATGTATAGTGAAAGGCACTCAATTTATGTGGTGGGGGCTAGTATTCAGGATCTTTTCTATATGGAACTTTTCTAGTTCTCGCATTTTTGGCTTGGTGGTATCTTTGAAGCTGGGCCAAATTCTCACATAAAGTTCACCCTTCATGCAGAGACAGACAAATTAAGAATCAGTTACCAATTTGCACCTTTATCTGTAGCTTTGAATGCTTCATGGTTACTGCTGTTTTTATTTTTGTCGGTGAACATAAAACTTGACTGTAATTCCTTTCAACCGTCTTTGAATTTTCACTTTTGTTGTATAACAACAAATAAATAAAAAGAAAAAGATGATCCCTTACTGTGAAACTCTATCAAGTAGTTTCAACCAACAATTAAGTGAGTTTCTTTTTTATTAGTCAATTGTTTAAGTGAGAGTCTTTCTTGTGAAAAAAAAGAACAAGCAAAAATAGGCTTTTGAGTGAAGCAATAAGATACCTAATTCTTTCACGTCTCCTTTAGCATGTCCTGACTCAGCTGCGACATCATCAGAAATCAGAATGTTAAAACTAATGGCTTAACACATAGGAAACCCCCTAAACTTGTTTTAATATTTCTTCTTGCCCCCTCAATTTTGATAGGTATTTAATTACCCCTTTGACTTGTCTAAAGCGTATTTTTTAAATACTCGAATGCACTGTGTTGCTGACTGGATCAGAGCTCGATGTTTGCACATCGTACATGTGCCAACGTGTGACACGTGGATTAGTGATGATGATGATGTGGCAGTTTTTAGTGTATAACCCGAAATTGACCCTAATGAACCCATCATCACCTCTTTTTTACAAGTTTGATTAACTGGTTTGAACCAAAAGAATAGAACTCAACCACAACCACCAAAATCTCTAAACTCAACTACACCAACAACCACCATAACCACCCAATCAGTACCACCACCACCATCCACAAACTCGGCTATAGCAATTTTTTAGGGTTTGTCGAAGTTTTAAGGAGGAGAAGAAGAAGGATTTGGGTTTATGGTTGGTTTGAGGTTGAGTTTGAAAGTTTGCTTTTTTCACTTTGTGTTGATCTTGGTTTATTCACTTTGGGTTGAGTTCGAGTTTCACGTCATCAGTTTTCAAAGCATTCAAGCGCCTAAGTCTACTGTAATACGCCCGTATTGCCAGGTAAGCAAAAAAGTATTTATAAATTACTTTTTTATCATCATAATGACTTCGCAAAATTAAGGGACAAAGGAGAAAAATAAAATAAGTTCAGAGGGTTACTATGTCATAAGCCTAAAACTAATAGTTCAAAATTTGAAGTAAGAAGATCAAGAAGATAGCGATGTTGGTCTAGTAGATGGCTGCTGGTTGTTGGTCAAGAATAAAGCTATTTTAACTTGACACAGGATATGGATTGATAATGTTTTAATGATCAATGCAATTGTCTCTTATTTTTTAAAAAAATATTAAAAAATTATATTTTCACCGTACTTGATAATTAAAGGTATTTAACACATCATAATTGATAATTTTAATAAAAAACTAATAATCAAATTATACAAAATAATTTTAGTTACAAAAAAAATGTATAAAAGATTTAAAATTTAATGTAATCACTGACTAATGGCACAAAAGTAAATACGGACCCTGAAAATAACAACCAATAAGCCAAAAGAGAATAACCCCAAACAAAGCATTGCGATTTCCTTCCAACGCAAAAACGCCAAGTCAAAGCCTCCTTCCTTCTCTTCTTCTTCTTCTTCTTCTTCTTCCTCCATCCATCAAACACAACCTCAACCCTTCTCTCTCTTCACAGTCAAATTCACCAATCCACAAACCCACAAAGATCGATCAAGAAAACCTAGAAAACATGATGCACATGACATTATACTGGGGCATCAACGTAACCCTCCTCTTCGATTCATGGAAAACCGATTCTTGGCCTTCCTACCTCCTCTCCCTCCTCGCTTGCTTCCTCTTCTCCGCTTTCTACCAGTACTTGGAGGATCGCCGCATCCGCCTCAAATCCGTCGCCGTTTCCCCCACCGCCCCTTTCTCCGTCTCTGCCCCTCCCTCTCCTTCAAGCGCCTTGTCCCCTCCCCCAATCTCGCCTCCTCCGTCCTCTTCGGCATCAACTCCGCCATCGGATACCTCCTCATGCTCGCCATCATGTCGTTAAACGGTGGGGTTTTCTTGGCCATCGTTGCTGGGCTATCTGTTGGGTATTTTGTTTTTCGAAGTGGGGATGAGGAAGCAGTCGTCGTTGAGAATCCCTGCGCCTGCGCCTGACGGACTGACAGGAAAGGTCTTACGTTAATCCTATGTTGTACCAATCGATTTCTCTATTTTGTCCGGTGATTGTAAATTGTTCGTTACCTGTTTTCAATTTGTATTATAGATCTGAACTCAATTTCTTTATGTTGGGTATGTTATTTTCTCTTATTACAGGAATTCTTTTACACGAGTTTTTTTTATTTCAGCTCTTCATGGTTTCTCAGATTTTAATTCAAAAAGATGAAAACTTTTGAAGTGAATTGGAGATGCTTGTTGGATTATTGAGCGATGGAAGAAGAAAAAGTAACTGGGTATGTGTATGTAAGTGATTGAGTGTGGTGTGTGTGTGGGTCATTTACTCAAATCTTTGTTTCTACTCTGGAGAATGTTAGTTGCAGGCTTGCAGTCCACTGGTTTTAGCTGTTAAGTAATTTATTTTGGATATATATGCAGGCCACCAGTCGTTGTTTGTATTATCTAATCCATTGTCCCCGCCCCTCTCTACTGAGCTCGAAACCGTGACCTGTTGTCACGGCAAGAGGAGCCCATGCCGACAAGGCATCCTCTTGTCTCAAATTTCTTATATGTTTGGATGAAAGAAATTGAAAGTCAAAATGGAATTTCAACTTCTATTAACGGTTTTATTTCTTTAGTTTGTGAGAAAGTTAATTAGTGAGGGGATGATCCCTAACTTAAACTTTCTCAGCAATTACTCCATGTAATAGGACTTTATATTCTCTAATGAAAATAAGTTAAAAATTTATTTATTTTTATTAATTTAAATTAATAGTTTAATAACGAGGATATTATCTTATTTTAATACCAAGTATAGAAATATCTCTATAAGTACAAATTTCTTGAAATTAATTTCTTTACAAGTTAAACAATTGAACCAAACAAAGACTTAGTGGAGATTAAGATAATTTTTGAATAATTGAATTTTAGTAAGGTAAGTCATCAATTTGGGAAGCATAGAATGGAATATAGAATATGAGTAAAGAGAACTGATAAATATCTCCAAATGCTATCCACGATGAGGTGAGCTGAGGGTTCGTCCCGTAGTCACAGACATAAGATTTGAAAAGGGACCCTAGGTTATTAGAGAGACTTATTTTGATGCTTATGGTAGTGTTGTTGAGTTCAGAGAAGAAAAAGATACAATTGAGAGAGAGAGAGAGAGAGAGAGAGAGAGAGAGGGGTCATATAAGGGCTGACGTGTGGTGTTCCTTTTTTTTTTTGGTGCTAGAACCTGCGGTGTCCACTTAGTTGACTTATTACATACCCTTTCAGATGCGTGCCAGTTACTGGCTGGTTGCGACTTGCTTGATATTAGGTAGGGCCAAATACGTATTTACCGAGACCACAAAAGAAAAATACAGAATCAAATAGTAAAATATTGAGATTTTGATAATATATTAAAAATTTAAGCATGTCTAAAAATAATTATAAATTATAAACACACATGTACTACCAACTAAAAAAGCGATGAACAGAGTACTCAACCAACAAATCTTCTTCATCCCCATCCCGTTGTTTGTTTTTGCAATTTCTGTAAGCATTACTCATCATGAACCGGACGCTCTCGGCAGAGGCAACTGAGGATATCTCCCACATCTGCTTGAGAGAGTCGTGGATCTCATAAACAACGCCGCCAAGGTTGGAGAAGCAGTCATGGAGGGCAGAGGAGGAGCAGGTTTCAGAGCCATAGTCGATGTTCCGGAACAGGTTAGATAGGTACGTGGCAAGGTGGCAGGCTTTGGAGAGGCTAACAGAGACAACGATGCGGGCGAGGCATTGAGGGTTTTGCTGGAAGTTGGAGGAGTAGTAGGTGAGGGAGGAGAAGCAGACTTCTGGGTATAATGTGGCGCTGCAACTTGTGCGGATGTAATCGGTGGAGTTGGAATCAAAGGGGTTGCTTTCATCGACAACGAAGATGGGGCGGAAGAAGAGGAGGAAGACGGCGGTGATGGAGAGAAGTAGTGGGTTATGGTTGTACAACAAATAAATAACCTATATACAACATATAAACAACATATATATATTATATATACAACAAATAAAAATTTATATACAACATATGTACAACATATATACATTATATATACAATAAATAAACAACATATATACAACAAATAAACAACATATATACATTATATATACAACAAATAAACAACATAGAAATAATAGATATACAACATATAAACATGTATAAAACATATATACATTACATATATAACAAATAAATAACATTTAGACAACATATAAATAATAGATATACAACATAGAGACAACATATATACATTATAAATACAACATATAAACAACATGTATACAACATATATATAATATATATACAACATATATACAAGATCCGTGAAGAGTCAACAACGGTGAAGTTCGAAGTGAGAGAGAACAACGACATAGTCAAAGAGAGAGAGGCGAGCGACGAAGGAGAGCAGCGGAGATGAAGGCCACAGAGGAGAGCGACTGTGGATTAAAATTTATATAAAAATTAGTGTGACATTTTTAAACCTAATTTCTAACATGTGAAATTTTTAAAAAATAAACATTAAAATTGATATTTTTGTAGCATTGAAACATAGGTTATTATTTTATGGGTATTGCCAATGTCACTTGGGTCTTAGTCCATTTAGTCTGATGGTCTATAATTAATGGATGTACTTATACTTTAGAGTTAATTATGCCATATGTCTTAAATAAAATTTAGATTTTGACAAAAAGAATCTTTAGTTTGATAATTAGTGCAATAACACATTTTTAAGTTTAGCTTTTAAAATTTAGTTCTTAAAAATGCTATATCTAATCAAATCAAAATCCAATTTTAATCTTATTTTATCAATTTTTTCTCTCTCTCATCTGTTTCTCACCCTCTCCCCTCTCTCACACCTCATTTCTCTCATGTCTCTCTTCTTCATCAGCTCACAAACCCTAATCGCTCCCTCACAAAACCTAACCGCTCCGTCAGCTGCCTCACTTTGTCGCTCCTCCTCTGTCAGCTCTTTACCGGTCTCTCCCTCGATTCTCTCTTCCTTCTCACTCTCCCTAAACCTTAGCTCTTTTGTCTGCCGCCCTCCCATCCTCTTCCTCCTCCACTGTTTCTCTTTCTCTGTCGTTCCTCTCTTTCCAATGGGGTAAGTCTTGTTTTTTGCTTCGTCACCTCTCTTCTCTCTATGTTTCGATCTCGGCATTCCTCGACTTCGATCTCTGCCCCCTCGCTTTGAATCTCCACTATGCTCGACTGGATCTTTGCGTTGGTTTCTCTCTTCACATCGCATTATCGTGCTTCTTCCTCCGCGACGCTCTCTTCATCTCTATCTCACCTCGTTCGATCTCCTCCACGTCGCACTTCTTGTTTTACAACTGACATGGCTGCGACAACGAGGAGATCAAAGGCAGTGGGTAGGGTTGAAACCCTAACTGTTGTCATTTGTTTGGTTGTGTAAAATTACAAAAGTGCCCCTTGTTTTAATTTTTTTTTCAATGAAAGTCTTTTTTATTGTTTGTTCATTAATGCTTTTATAAAACTTAATGGTTTAATTGTGCAGGTTGATTTTGTTGATTTGGGTTGGTTTTCGTTGAGTTTGATTTGATTTTGTGCAAGAGTGATTACATTTGGAGACATGCGAAGATTTTAAAAGATTTTGTGTTGGGTGATCACTTTGAAGAGTTGCGAAGACATTTGGAGACCCGTGTAGACCATCGAAATTAAATTTGAAGACATTTGGATATCTAATTAATTATTATTTTATAAAATTGAATTAATTTTGCAAAAAAAAAATGAGCTTAATCTGGTTTTATAAATTCAGAATTTCGTAGATTCTTTTAGATTTGTAGATACATTTGGAGACCATTAAAAATTATATTAAAAATTGTAAAAGACATTTAATCTAAAAATTATTACATAAAAAAATTAATAAATCAAATTTTATATAAAAAATTAACATTCAGAGACATTCTGAAAGATCGGATTTTTTCTCCCTTGAAATTTATCTTTTCACAAAAAAATCAATTTCTCTCGAAAATATCGCGATTTTCCGCAAAAATGGCATTTATCAAATTCAATTTATTTTGTGGCATTTTTTATATTTGAAAACTTGGGTGGTATTTATCAAGATCTGAATTTTAATTTAGTATAAATGTTAAATTTTTCCTATGCTTTATGCATAGAACTTATCTATATGAGAAATTCTGTTATGAGAAATTCTGTATAAGGCGAATGAATTAAAAATAGATATATGTTGCACAGTCTAAGACTAAATGATTTTGACAAAATTAGCTGCTTCTTATAACATAATTCAATTTATTGTTGCCAATTAAAACCTTTTTGAAATAAATTTTCAAGTTGTGATTTTTCTCCATCTTTGCACCGATCATAACTATTAGTCCTGACTCATAACATCTCAGAACACAAATGGAAAAAGTTTGTGTTTGCTCTCTCTTGTAAGCTTGCGAGCTTGTATCCCTTCCCATCAATCTTTAGTGCCGAGGGTCTCTACTGTAAAGTCATCTAGGGACTGATTTTCAGTTGGAGCCAAATTTACCAGAAACAGCACAAGAAAGTGAGACACTAGTAGGGCAAAAAAAATACAGCAAAAATTAATATTACAGGGAAGGGAAATAAATTAAAGTGATTTTAACTGAAGAGTGAACCATTTAAGTACATGGATTTAAGAAGTAAAGTTTTTTGGACAATTACGGTTACTACTATCATACAATAAATAAGGGGGTAGTTTACTGTGCCAATGCACTTGTGTTGTAAACAAGAAGAGCACCCCCTGCCAGAAGCCCCGCTAATGTAACTACCCATATTAACAATCCGGTGGTACCTGCAACATCAAGTTATTTCTCCAGTTACAAATGCAGCCATGAAATTTGAATAAAAAATAAACAATGAAGAGATCTAAGTTGGTGTATTAACACCAAATTTAGTAAACAGATATAGTCAAGATTAAACGCCAAGTTATGTTCGCTTCAAGAGGCATGAGAGCTAATTCAAAGGGGTTATACACTATAGAGATTGGAACGTGCGATCTCAATCGTGCTCACTGTCATTTGAACTACTGCGTTGGGTTTACCAAGTCTCTTACCACACTCAAATTGAAGTTCTGTTATTATGTGTTTAAAAGAAAACGCATTCACTCATACACTACGTATAGATAGTTTCCTTCTTACTAGTGTATTCAAGCTTACAACCTTTCCTATAATGTTTAGTACAAGAAAGAATTTTCCTTACCACCAACATAGACATCACCGCTTGGAGACCAGTCATTAGTGTCGTAGATGGGGCTGCATTTCGATCACAAAATTAATAAGCCAACTAGTTACAAAATATTGTAAATCATTTTAAGGCCATTCAGGGACATGTTATTTTACCTGTAGCCGTCAACATTTGCACCATACTTGTCAACAAATTGGTAAACTCCCTTTCCCTAATTTAAGATTCAAAAAATAATTCATTGATGATATCCAAACAATGAAAAAAGTACAGTAGTGTATTTGTGATTTAAGGTAAATTATGTAATATATGCAGTCTTAAAGAATGGGTTTCTAGAGAAAATAGAATAATAACTCGAGCAGAAATTAAAAGTATAAAATCTTTTATTGAAAGAGAATTAGTTGTGTTGTTAATGCAAAATTTGTGTAACACAGTTGTTTAACCAAGCCTCTGTTTTACACCAATCAACCTAACATACTACGGCTCATGTAAATTACAGCACTAAAACGACGTCTCACTCTCTCTAAATTTTTAAGACGTAATCTACCAATCCACTTTTATACAATCTACCTAAAACAATACCCATATGCAAGATACTATTTGAACACATTTGTGCTTGTTTTGGCCTAAATTTTTGCTTCCAGCTCAAAAACATAAAAAAATACCCAAAGTATAGTGGTTGATTATATATGAAAAGCTAAAAATTCTTATTTACTCTTGGTGTATGTCTCAAAGTATATACTAAGTAAATTAATAATTGACAATTAAATTAATATGTGGAGATATGATTCAAAATCTACTAATCTACATATTACTTATTAATTTGTTTGATATATATATGTATTGCAAGAATTTTCCAAAAGCATTAATCACTCACAAACCTTGCCTTTCCTCCCAGAAGCATCGAGGCCATCCCTCAAGCTCATTCCACCATTAATACCTATAAAATATGGAAATCCATCAAAATCTTTTTCCAAAATCCTCCTCTTCTTGAAGATTAACAACAAATAAAAACAGCACATGATCAATAACTCCATACCGTATGGTTTATCTGTCTTGATCTTCTTGCCACTGGCCACAACTGTGAGAGATCTTCTTCCCAGAGTGGGGAGGCCTCTCACCGGTGATGCCTCGACCTTGAACGGAGACGGTTTCAAGTTCAATGAAGCCATGACTGAGGCTGCCATTTCTCAGATTCTTGTGCCCAACACTTTGCTTCTTTGGCGAGCTCTGCCTTTAAAAATCTCGGATAAACATCGTCGTACACAAGTGTGTGATTTCCATGTTTCTACGTGGCATTACTTATGTGGCGGGGTTTTAGATATGGTAGGGCAAACATTATCAGGAGGATAATGCATTCATTGGGCTCCACTCATATTTTCTGTAATAAGCTCCAATGGTGACTTACATCTAAAATTTGAATAGAAATCGGTAAATTTAACAATTGAACCGGTTAAAATTAGAATTAAATTAAATTAAATTAAATTAATTAATTAAAATTAGAGGGTTACAGTTTAAGTTTTAATTTTATTTCTTTAAAAACAGTTGTATTAGCTGTTCAAATTTTTATTTTTTTTTTAATTCTATAAATACCTGTATTTTATTTTTATAAATTTTACACTATTTTTTCTCTCTCAAAAATTTATTTTACTCTAAATTATTTTTATTAATTATTTATATATTTTATTATTGTAATTATATTTTTTATATTTCTTAAAATTATTTTTTGTAATTATATTTTTTAAATTTTTTATTATAATTTAATTTAATTTAATTATTTTATTATATTTAATAAAATTTAATATTTTTTAAATTTTATTTAAAATTATGTGATGTAATTACTAGTAGAATAATTAGTTTATTTTAAAATAATTAAAAAATATTTAGAATACAATGTATTATTGGTATTATAATTAATTATTAAATATAATAAAATTTATAAATTAAAAAAATTAATGGGATAAAATAAGATATTAAAAATATTTTTAAAAAAAAAAAAGAATTGAATTGAAATTGAAATCAACAGTTAAATCAGTTAAAATAGGTTAAAAATGATTAAAACTGAAATTGAACCGAATCAAGCCGTGGGAACCACTACTGGTGAGCAAAAATTACAACTACTGCCCTTCATCTTTCTCTCCCCCTTCCTCTCCACTCCAGTCCACTCTCTTGGCTGCCAAAACCAAACCCCACATGCACCGTCCGTGAAGTACCCTTCTTCCACACAACAAAACGACGCCGTTTCTACTTCAGAGTCAGTCAATTTTAAGCTATGAGGGAGATAGTGACTTGCCAAGTTGGTGGCTTCGCCAACTTTTTCGGCTCTCATTTCTGGAACTTCCAGGTACTACAAAGCCTGAACAGTTCACATAAAGTTCCAATCTTAACTTCTCTTTTATAAATTTTGAACATTTTTGTTGTTGAATTTCTTTGAAGGACGAGCTTCTTGGGTTGGTTTCTGATCCTGATAGTGATGCGGTGTTCAAAGATCAACTTGGGTATGTTAATATGGATGCGCTCTATCGAACTGGTGAGACTCGGCAGGTATTTCCGATTTTTTAGCTGCTTTTCTTTGTGGCTATTGATTTTTTCAATCTTGAATTTGAAAAATTTTCATGTTTTGTTTGAGTTAGCTTCTGTATAATGTTAATTGATCATTTCATTGGTACTCCAAATATATTTGCAGGGAAATCCAACTTACACTCCTCGGTTGGTATCGGTTGACTTTCAAGGTAACTGATTGATTCATGTGCATTATTAAGTGTTAATTTTGTTTTTTCTTTTTCTCCCGTTGTGAATGGAATTTTCCTATCTGAGTTAAAATTTAAGCATTTGGCGTGAGAATGAGTTTAGTTGCATATTGAACTTGATTAGTACTTTTCTGAGGGTTCTGCAGAATGCATGTTTCATTCGTTGTGCTCTTGGGCATTGCAGGTTCCCTTGGATCTGTGAGTTCACAAGGTACATTGTACAGCGAGGACAGCACGTTAGCACCAGGAGATTTTGTTACCTGGTAATAATTCTAAGATTCTCTTTTTCTATTTTAGTGGCTTGGGCTTAGATATTGTTGTTTAGGCAAGTTATGAACATTAAGATATCCATATAGATGTTTCATCAAGATGGAAATAAGCTCAGACTTATAATATTCCAATTAAATTAGTGAAGCTATGTGCTTACTGCTTCCCAAACCTTTGAGAGTGTTCTTCTCATATGGTTTGTTTTCTAATGGTTTCCACTTTCCATCTGCAATGGTGTCAGGAAAGGCCTCGTTTCCATGAATGCGTCTGATCCTCGGAAAAAGAATATATTCTTGCAAAGTTTGTATGAGGAGGAACAAAGCCTGTCAAAACACGTGAAGGGTATGAGCAATGGGAAGAATGATACTCAAAGCGAAATCCGGGATGAGGATATTGTTCAATTTTTGGAAAACGGTGTACAGTATTGGACAGACTACGCAAAAGTTCACTATCATCCACAAAGTTTATATGAACTTAGTGGATTATGGATGGACACTAAGGACTTTGACAATTATGGAAAGGGAAGGGATATCTTTTCTGAGGGTTTCCGAGGTGAAGAAATAAATGAGAGGCTTCGGT
>CAODLS011170780.1:0-14164 GCA_948243855.1 Flueggea neowawraea
TGTCCCCATATTCTGTATGATACATAATATTTCACATACAATCATGCAACATATTTTCCTTTATTACCTCATTTCAAAATACTCTTTGTATATATATACCAATATATACTTTATCTTCCATAGCAAAACGTTGGTTAATAATAATCACATATCCAGATTATTAATTAACCCAATACTTATTAGTCAAAATTTATGTCATAGTTAGCCATATCAAAAATAGCATACTTAATTTTGAAAACACAGTCTATGTGTTTGAAGCTGCTATTTCACTCACCTGGTATCCAAAGCCGAAGATCCAGTCAAATACCGCTCGCGGATGGCTACTCCTGCTGACAGGCACACTGAGTTGTACAAATACAGACATATCAAATATCAATATGTGGTACTGTGGTGGTACCGATGCATGGTATGCAAATGCAGATGCTGACCCTCAAGTGACTGAAGATATACGTTGGCAGTGAATCCATCATCCTTGACCCAAAATATACCATATACGTAAAATTACAGTTTGGTCCCTGACCAGTGTAAAATTAAGTTTTAGTCCCCGAGACTTGACAAATTATAAAACAATCCTCAATTACTACTGGGATTACTGACTAACCATCCATAAGTCAAAATCTTCAAATTCTATCTCGAACTCCTAGAAATCACAATTTACGAAACGTCACAATTTGGTCCCTCAGCCCCACGGTTTACTCGAGTTAGTCAGAGGCTAACTCGACTTGATCATGATCAAATTTACTAAAGTTATTAATGAAATAACTCGAGTAAATACTAGTTTGTTATACTCGAGTTTGTCGTTCGCTATATCGAGTAGGTCCGGGATTAACTTACTCGAGTTGACCAAAACAATTACTCGAGTAAGTCACTTACCCAAACTACACAATTCGATCAATCACTCAAAACAACCGATGAAAATCACTACAAATTACATACATTGACTCTAATCAACTTCCTACAAACGAATCCACACTCAAACCCAGCCAAACAACTCGGAATCACCCGAAATTGCCCAAAACCAAAGTGATTCATACCCATTTTTATTCAAAAACCCTAATATGCACAATCTTGTAGAAATCATGAGGAAAAAAGGGTTAAAAACTCAATCTTACCTCAAAAGACTCAAAGGAAGTGCTAAAGAACAACTTGACAGAGGTTGAGAGCTTCTAGATGGAGAGAAGTGGAGTAAATGACTAGATTCAGGTAGGATGTGCTACTTAAAGATGAACAACACTGAAATGCATCGTTTCACTTTTGCACAGATAACTCGAGTTATTCAAGGGTTAACTCGAGTTATATAGACCTTGACTTACTCGAGTTGTACTTCCAGTGAACTCGAGTTGTATAGGGGTCACACAACTCGAGTTATTCACTCTCAAAACTCGATACTTCCAAGATTCAACAATCGCAACCCATACATGCTCATCCTGACAGAGCATCAACGATCATCGCGATAGGAAATATAGCTGAAGCGGGTGGGATATTACAATTTGCCGCGGGATGCTTTCGTTCTTCTGACACTGATCAACTAGTTGTTGCAAGATTTGAAATATCTGTCGAGAGACACATGTTACAGCTTTCCTCTGGAAATGACATCAATAAAAAATGACATGTAAATGAAGAAATGTCCAAGAGATGCTTTTTTTAGACGTGGATACGCATTTCAGATGTTGCACATCACAAAAATGATTTCTTCCACTTGTAAGGCATGAGTAAAAATGATTTTAATGCGACTTGTGATTTCCATAATCATTCGAGTAACTCCAATCTTGGTTTTAATGAATTTCTTATGCACAAACATTCTTTGTACATTATCAAAAAAAAAATTTAAAACATTGGGTTCAACAATCTCCCCCTTTTTGATATATTTTTTGATGATTACAAATTTTGTTTTGTGAATAAGAATGATATATTTCTCCCCCTAAGATAATAAACATTTTGATCAATGCCTTTCAACCATGTCTTGATAAAAACAAGTTAGTGATCAAAAAAACTTTCAAGTATTGATTTAACAAAGTTCCCCCTCACAAAAATATTTAAATCACATACATGTTAATACATCCAAAATTTAAATCACATACACATTTATACATCCAAAATTTATCTCACCCTTTGGCATCAATAAAAAACACAAACAATAAAAATCATCAAGCCAACATATGAGACTAACATTTAAACATTCAATCACGCTAAGTACTCAAAGTTAACAAGTCATACAATGAACCATAAAGGAAATATAACTTGAAACATAAGTCTTACAACCCATCAAACATAAGTCATAAATAACACAAATTTGTCCATAAATATGAAAAATGCATATGAAATGATAAATGTTTGATCTAGAGCTGTGGCAAATGCCACTTTGGTCAATAATTTGGTGGGGGCTATTGAGGGTGCCAATCCTTGAACATATACACTAACTCCTCAAGTTGTGCTCCTTGTTGACGAAACATGTTTTCCAAATTGTCTTGGCGAGCACTAAGCCCATTGAAACGATCCATCACCCTATCTTCAAAATTCTTCATGTAAACATCGAAATAGGGTTAAAAGTGAAGAGGAACATTTTGATGCATTTGAGGAGGAGGGGCTTGGATGGGAACTTCCTCTTCATTTTCATTTTCTTCTTCTTCCATTTGGTTGCCTCATTGGTTATCTTGCTGATTCCCTAGCCATAGGACAATTCTACCTTTTGAGTAAAAAATCATTTCACCATTTACTAGCACTCTAACTTGTAACCATCCTCTTTCAACACTTCTCTTGATACCCATCATTCTTAAATTATTAAGATCACAATATGTGAAAACCTTTGTGACCTCCAAACTTGATTCCATGTGATTGAAATATATGCGTGAAGAGCATCCCAAACGGCATTCCTTCTCTCGTGACATTATTAGTGTACTCTTCTTAGTCCATCGTAGTTACTTTATGCATCAAGTTCTCCAAATCATGTTAGGAAAATTAATTATCTAACTATCATGTAACCCTACTAAAATTTCCTTATCAAAATTTTTCAAATATCCATGTGATCCTACTTTAGGCACAACACACTGATTAACCACATAGTTGACAAGTTTATTTTCCAAACTCAAAAAACTAGTTGGCATTTTCGAGCTTGACTCGAAATTACATAAGCTATATACTTAGGAATATTTTTTAGGGTATCTAATCCACGTGTGTCATTGAGTTCTCCAATTTTCACAATGCCACCTCCAAATCTCATGCTAGACATTCTAACTACATAAGCTTCATCAAATACAATTTGAGTACCAAGTACATACGAACTAATTTGAAGTACTCCATCCATCAATTTTGCCTTCAAATTTGCATAAAACAACCTAACCAATTCTTCATAAGGCTGGCAATTTAATGAAGCAACATGAACTAAACCAAGTCTTTCAAGTGCACCAAAATTCAAGTCATCATCCTCAAATGAACTAAAATCCATAGAAACACTAAGAAGAAGCCTTTCATTTTTATGAACATTGTACATCTTCATGGCTTTGAGGTTTTAAGGCCTTTCCATCCACTTTAGGCTTCTTGCCTTTGTCTCTAGATGGTGTGGATGAGCTTCCTCCAATCAATTTCTTGATAGCTTTCTTCATTCTTCCAATTTCGGCCAAAATGGAAACTAGGCTAGGTTTTGTATTTTCGTGGTGATTTGGGTTAAATTTTGTGTTTTTGAGGTGTTTAAAGGATGGGTAGCCGAGTTTGAGTATCGATTTTGAGTGGGTTTATGAAGGAGAGGCGTGGGATGAAGAGAGAGGCGAGTAAGGGTGAGAGATACGAGTTAAGGGATGAGAAAAACACAATCGGGCTGCATAAAAGAGACTGAAATCGTGACAGAGCCGACGAGACATGCGTTTCAGTCTTATGAAAACAACATTTCGTGTTTTTTATTGTCCTTGTCGTCTGCCTTTTCTTCGGTCGTTTCTTATTTTTCCCAACAAAACAGAAATCCAGCACATGCTATAAAATGTGTGTTTTGCCCCCTGACTTGCGTTTCACAACCTCAAGACGTTACAAATCGATTGTTTTTCAATGTTACACATATCCAATACTTCCAAAATCACACAGACGTGAGTTACACCCGTCGAAACGTGTATTTCATGTCCAAAAAATATACCACCCTAATAAACACCTACCCAAATGATCTTTGAACATTATCAATACCTCTTATGATCAATTTTATTGAAATTTTTATGAAGCCATGAGCATGTGCACATGAAAAATAAACAAAAATCACATATCATCAATTTTGCACATACCTAATCTAGTTCAAATGGAATTAAAACAAGCTACATCCAAAGGTTTGGTAAATATATCCACTAATTGGTCTCGAGAAGGTACAAAATGCAAGTAAATATCATTCTTAGCAACATGATCATACAATAAATTATGCCTATTCTCCACGTGTTTAGTTCTACTATGCATAATAGGTTTTTTACCAAGATTTATGGCACTAGTATTGTCACAATAAATTGGAACATTATTACGTACAATACCATAATTCAATAATTGATTTTTAATGCACAAAACTTGAACACAAGCACTTCCTGCGGCCACATATTCGGCTTTAACTGCAGAAGTAGCAACACTTGTTTGTTTCTTGCTAGCCCATGAGATTAAACATTATCCTAAGAAATGACATGAACCGAATGTGCATCTAACATGCAACCTGCTAAAGCAACATCATTATATGCAACAAGATCAAATGTCATGCATGAATGATACCAAAGACCTAAGTCTATAGTGCTAAGTAAATATCTAAAAATCCTCTTGAAAGCAGTAAGATGCGATTCTTTAGGAAAATATTAAAATCTAGTATAAAGAGAAGTAGCAGACATAATGTTAGCCTAGATACAGTTAAGTAAAGTAGGGAGCTGATCATACTTCGATAGAGCTTTTGGTTCATCGGTTTTGATTCCTCATCTTTACAAAGTTTTAAAGTTGATGACATTAGGGTTGATAATTCTTTGCATCCATCCATTTTGAACTTATTTAGGAGCTCTCTTGTATATTTGGCTTGGTTGACAAAAGTCCCATCCTTTTTTTGCTTGATTTGAAGTCTAAAGAAGAAAGTGAGCTCGAATTCACATTGCATCAAGTCACTAAATTCTTTGCACATAGATGGATTAGTTGCTTTAAAATAATTTCATCAACATATATTTAGAAAACTAATAAATCTTTTTTTATCTTTCTTAACAAACAAAGTATTATCCACATGTCCTCTTTTAAAACCATTTTGAATAAGAAATTTACTTAACCTTTCATACCATACTCATGCGTCTTACTTGAGTCCATAGAGAGCTTTAGTGAGCTTGTAGACATGGTCGAGTTTCTCACGGTCCTCAAAACCTAGTGGTTGCTTGACATAAACCTCATCTTCAATATATCCATTTAGAAAGGCATTCTTCATATTCATTAGATAAAGCTTTATCTTTATATGTGAGCAAATGCATAAAGAAGTCTAATAGCCTCTAATCTTGCAATTAGAGCAAATGTTTCTTCATAGTCTAAACCATCTTGTTGAATGTACCCTTGTGCTACCAATCGTGATTTATTTTTCACCAGAAACCCATTCTCATCAAATTTGATTCTATATACCCATTTTGTACCAATGATTGTCTTGTATTTTTGTGTCGGAATCAAGACCCACACATTATTCCTCTTGAATTGGTTCAACTCTTTTTGCATAGATAAACTCAACACTCATCTTCCAATACTTGCTTGACATGCTTTGGTTCTACTTGAGAGAAGAATGCAAATGGTTTTGATATTCATTGTGTGCTTTCCTTGTCTTCACTCCTTCATCTATATTGCAAATAACTTGCTTTACGGGGTGGACTTTTACTTCTCTCCAATCTTTTAGAAGTTGAGATGAATCATTTTTTTGAATTTTGATCATCCATAAAAGTTTCATCTACAATATTCATTTCTTCTACATGTTCTTGGAGATATTTATATTCTTGTTTTCCATGTTAACACCTAACTCTTCATCACAAATAACTTCCCTTCTTGGGGCTGAGAGTGTTTCATTAAACTTTACATGAATAGACTCCTCTATAAATTTAGCGGATTCATTAGACACTCTATATGCTTTACTATTAATAAAATAACCCAAGAAAATGCCTCTATCCGATTTTGCCTCAAACTTTCCTAGGTTTTTTTTTTACCATTGTTCAATATAAAGACTTTGTAACCAAAGGATGAAAATATGAGATATTTGACTTCTTACCCTTCCAAATTTTGTAAGGAGTCTTACCTTGACTCTTTCTCAAGTGCACCCTGTTTGTGACATAACAAATGGTTTTCATGGCCTCCGCCCAAAAATATTTTGGGAGTTTGTACTCATTAAGCATGGTTATTGACATCTCCTCCAAAGTTATATTTTTTCTTTCCACCACTCCATTTTGTTGTGGAGTCCTTGGGTTCGATAGGTTGTGATAAATCCCTTGTTTTCATAAAACTCTTCAAATGACTTGCACTCAAATTCACCTCCATGGCCTGTCTTTATAGAAATAATAGTAATGCCTTTTTCATTTTGTACCAAATCTACACCACTTAGCAAACTCGTTAAAAGCATCACTTTTATTAGCAAGAAATCTAACCCTAGTAAAGCGTGAGAAATCATCAACAATCACTAATGTATAATGCTTCCCACTTAAAATTGCATGCTTGGATGGTTCATTAAATCCATATGCATAAGTTTTAAAATTCTTTTTATTGAAATCTCATACTTGGATTTAAATGATTCTCTTGTGTGCTTACGCTTTAAACAAAGAAAATTCATTTTGCCTTCTATTATATTCCGCTTGTTCTTTGTGTTGTTCATTTTCTTTCACCATGGTGAACTGAAAATCCACCTCAAAGAAGCATGGGAGGAAGCATCTAAAATGCAAGAACCTTGTTGATATCCATCCAATTCAAGTTCCATCAACTCCTCAAGACATCAAACCAACATTTGCCTATACTAGGGATAAAGGCCATCCTCGTAAGAATCCCGATCCTCAAAACGTATCACCAAAACTCATCGCTTTTGCAAGCATAATTTGTTTTTTGATCCCGAGCCTAATCTTGTTTCAAACACACCAACAAAATGTCGTAATCCTAATTCTATGAACACCAATGAATATTACTTGTAAGATGAAGCGATTGTTTCAGTCTCTAAAGTGAAAGCTTGTGGAGACAATTTTAGACTCTCCTAGCTCAAACATTCCTGTTCTAGTTGCCTTGCTACAAAAGAAATCGTTTCTCAAGTCAAATGTCTTCTCGAGCTTGAAGATGAAGTGTTAAGGCTTAAGGAAATAACAAAATCAGTTAGATAGACTTTCACCCAGCCTTAGGATCCACATTTTGTCTATTTCACGATTGACATAATTTTGTTAAAACCATTTAATGGTTCGTCGTCACTGACATTTTGTACTCCTTATAAACCTTTTATGATTATGACAAAAAGGCGGAGTAGTAGTGTTGTTGGTTGTTTGTTATTGTTATGTGTCTTAATGAAATCATGTGTTTATTGAAATGCATAAGTGTTGAAATTATGTTAAGTGTTATTGGTATGCTTCTATGGTCTGTCCTTTATTTGAATGCTATTATGTGATATTACTGAAATGGACTAGACTGTTCTTAAATTTTGCTAAATAAAATATTGCTAAGTATTGTTGAAATCAAATTGCTCATTACTAAATTAATTGTTCGAAACTATCTCGTTTCACTAACCCAAAACCACTAAGGTCGAAAGCCTTGATCGAAATGTATCAATATTGTTTTTATGTAAGAAAATTTTAGATGCATACATTCAGGGGGAGTACAACACTATTCAATATTTTGTCATTATCAAAATGGGGAGAGCGTTGAACCTGTAAGTTCACACTTACAAGTGTTGATACAACGAGTTTTCATAATGAGTAAACTTGAATAATGCAAGAGAATTGATGGCAAGCAAACATGAAAGGCGTACAAGCCACTCAGAAGCAATTCACAATAAGCAAGATTAAACTGAAACATTTAGAGTGTTACTTAGTCTATCTTTATGCACGCAATATGCACACAAGGGAAGAATAAGCACACAAGTGATGTAGAACTAAGTTGATGATTCAAAGCATGTCAAAGAACAAAAATAATTCAATGATCGACACAAGAATTACAAACACAATCCTTGAATACGTACGCAAGGAAAAATTGACAGTGCAACAGACATTTCAGAGTTGATTGACACATCATGTATTATTTTTAAATCATCTAATCATTACCACGTGACGATTTTCATGTAGAACATGCACGATTCATGTGACCATTGCGCACATAATCAAAGACTTGTGCACATAAAGAAATTGATAAAAGTTCTCTGGAAGGAAAAAATACAAAGGCTACACACACAATGGAGCATAATTATGCATGCAGTGTAGAGTTACACACACAATGGCCTCTGGCAGAAAAGTTGAAAGTTGAATTATTTTCCACAACGACTAGTAATCATTATAAAACATCTCTCGCCCTTTCCAATGGTAAAATGGAAGATTTTTGCAAATAAATAGGCCATTCCAACAGAAGAGAAAAACATCGGTTGAAGAACTTGACTAGACAGAAAAGAAGCTTGCTAAAATTCTGTGTTCTTCATATTGCTTACATTTTGGTCAATTTATGTTGCTCTTTCTATTCATATACACTCATTATTGTTCTTATAATTTGAAAACACTTTAGAGGTGGTTTATAAGTCATTGTACTGAGTTGAAACTCAGAATACTGAATTCTTGTATGAGTGTTGTATGTGTTACTAGTTTAGCTTGTAAAAACTAGAAGTTGTTGAGGTTTTCTAGTTGAACCCGTAATGACTAGAGTGTTGTAAGGTTGTCTAGATAAACCTGTAAAACCTATAAGGTATACATGTTTACTAGTTGATCTCGTGAAAAACTAGTGGTGTTAAGGTTCATTGTGATCTCGAAAAATAAGGCATTTGTATAAAGGCTTTCCTCCACCTGACTAGTGAGGACACTAGTGGATTAAAACTCTCGAGCGAGGCTTGAGGAGTGGACATAGGTCAAGGAGGACCGAACTACTATAAATCTTTACATTCATCGTTTTCTTGTTTATTGTTTGTGTTATTTACCTTGTGTGAATTGGTTTACGTTTATTCTGCAAAAGTTTTGGTAAAAAAAGTTTTTGAACTTGTCGAGAATCCAATTCACCTCCTCTTTTGGGTTGCCATCTTGGGACAACAATGTTCTCTATAATGACATAGATATCATTAGAATGAACATGACGATTGAGACAAATTTTCTCAAAATCACGTTCCATCTTTTGTCATGCAACTCTCTTCTTTGGAATTTTAGGGACATGCATAGTCCTTATCATGACGACCATATCTTTAACATACACAGATATGAATCAGTATATGATTTGAAATAACTTCCAATCAATAAGGAGAGATAGATCAATATCCATGAACAATTGAATAAAAACATATTAAAAATAGTAGAACACACTTACAAGATCAAATTAAGTTGGAAAAAACATTTACAATAATAAAATAATTAGTTATTGCACAAATAATTAATGAAAAATACTTTTGAAAACTGAAAAATTTCAAAAAAAATATTACAAATTCTAAAAAAAAGGTGAATTTTAATTCTACAAAAATTTGAACATCAAAGCATGCCGCACACAGTTACACACGCCTCGAGAAGATATAGTCACGTTCGTCCATGTACACTACATGCATCATGGTTCACTTACCTCCCACTACCATATGGAAGAATTTGGGTGGTCCACGTGTTAGCTCAGACCCTAAATGGTCAAGGGGTTTTGCAATTGGACATGGCATTGGACATGTGGCACTAATTGCCACATGTCACCTCATCATTGGTCCATCATCCTACGTGGCATCCAAGTCAGTAATGCCAAGCATCACGAGATTTCACTTTTATCCACTTGCATATTTGACTACCAAGCTTCACCAGTCGACTACGAGGGTCAAGTGCCATTAAATGACTGTTGTTGTTTTAATAGGATATGACTTTCTAAACATGTAAAAGATCCGTTGAGTCATTTTTGGGCTAATCATGATTTGGTTATTCGACTACCAAGAGACTTTGTTACATTGATCGAGTCATTGTGCTATTAGTTGACTTCCAGCTTTTCTTGTTGAATCTGTTTGTTCATTAGCCGACTACCAATAGTTGTTAGTCGACTACCAAGAGTTGTTAGTCGACTACCAACATCCTAGATCATCTTCTATTAATTTATTCACGCACCGGTTGGTAACTTATGACCAACTCCTACAGACTTAAGGCAAATGCACCTATTGTCTATAGATAGTGAACCTATAAGTACCAAGTGTTGTATCCCACAGAGACTATGATTATTAGTTACTCACCTTTCCTCTGTTATCTAACCTACAAATTAAATATTTTGAATGAAAAAAATTAATGAAATTCAACACAAGAGAAAACACAACACACTGAGGATGATAGAGATAATCAATGAGAAGCGGCACCTAGATGCTGAATCCCCCTAGACTGAACTAAGTGATAATGATTCGTCATTCAGACAGTTATTTAGTAAATTGGACCATGGAAATTCCTTTGATATATTAGCCTCTCTCTCAAGTTATCCATTGTCTAACGACTCGGTTGATTAACCAGAATCTCTTCATAATTAAAACCCCTATCACTGCTTTATCGTTATGTGAATTTCACTATTAGGTTTAACCATAATTCGAAGGATTTATGTCGACCTGTCTCTAGGTTTGCATGCAACTCCTTTCAATCATGAATGATCTATTACACAGAAAATCTCTCAATTTCACATGCATGAATCGGTAGTCAAATCGAAAGACTAGCAACAATCAATTCAACAATTGAACAATAGATAAAATAATTGAATCTCAATTCCATAAATAACTAAAAGAATAACAATCAATCCATCATATAGTCAATCTAGGTTTCTTAGCATCTAGATGCACAAAAAGTTTAGTTCATACTTTTAGAGAGATAAACAACAAGATACAAAGAGAATCTAGAAAGAGAAGAAGAACCCATGATGAATCCTCTAATATTTCACGCGATTCCTTCGATCATGAGGCGAATTGGGTTGTCCTTGAGTTCCTATGCGAATACCCAATGTTTCTCCTTTCCAAACTGATTTATTTTGATGTCTAATGTCGGCCTCCTCCCTAGGGTTTTTGTTTCAAGCTTAAAAATCCCGAAATAACCATTGTGGGCAAGACACGGCCTAAGACACAACCGTGTCGTGCCTTGCCTAGACTATGTCTTGCATAAAAGCTACATTTTTTAGGACTAGAGTAAGACACAGACATATCCATGACCATGTCTTCATCCAGACGACCGTGTCTCATCCTAAAAGGTCAAAAACTTATTGCTCTTGCTCCATTTTGGCTCGTTCTTGCCCAAATTTGTCAAAGCATCATCAATCGACCTGAAAAGCACCAAGGAAACCATAAAAGCACCAAAACTCATGATAAATGCTCAATTTGTATCTAAAACAACATAAAATCAAACACCGATAAATGTATAAATCAATGTTTATCAAACTACCCCATACTTAAACTTTTGCTTGTCCTCAAACAAAAAATGAAGTAAGATAAAGGGAACAAAACATTCTAACCAACCTCTCAATATGATGGCATGGGACTTCACATTAGGTGCTAACAAAAATAAACTGAATAATGGAGAATCTAGACTATGCATGGAGTATTAGTTGACTTGAATTGATACCCCAAACCATACATAAGTCAAGCTCCATAGCCAAATTAACCGATTTGATTTGACCACCCCTTCAACTCATTAATGCAGTTATCATATATGACATTCAACACTTCGGGAAACAATTAAAATGAAATTTGCACACTTATATTGATTCAACCACCTCAATGACTTCCATTGCTATAAACACAGTTAGTAAATTAGGAGTTCGACTTTGTGCTTCCTTTTTCACTTATTTGGATTTCCACCACTTAGGATATTTTGTTTGACAAAAAAAAAACATTGTTGATGAGTGTTCCCAGTTACTTAGAAAATCCCTTGTAGCAGTGCTTCGCATACTTATGTTCAAAGAGAAGGAGTAGGTGCTGAACCCTATTTACTTGTTCGAGTTTAGGTTTAAGAAAATCAAGATAAACCCTTTTGTTCATCCATTCATTCAGTAATTATGCCCCTATTAATTTAAAATTAAACAATCCATTATAAAACAAGTCATAAAGATGGAAAAGCCAAAGCAAAAAAATTGATTACAAGCTACAAACTAGTGCAGATTCAAATTATGCAATTCTAACCTCCCAGTAACACATTCATGTTAAAGATTCTCAACTATTCAATCCATTTGCATTATCACATAACATACATCCCACAACCACAATATCAAGAACTTGATAAAAAAATTTAAACCCCTACCCCACACTTAAATGGTGCATTGTCTCCAGTGCACAAAATAAAACAAGCATTAACAATAAAAGCAGTGAGGGAAAGAATAAAAAGAACAAGTTTTGGGACTTCCCTGAAAATGGATCAATCCTGATGATTGTTCGCGTGAATTCCATCCAAATATTATTGGGGCTTTGCAAAAGAACACAAACAAAAACAAGTGATAGAAAAACAAAACAAAATAAAGATAAAAAATCATGTGCTTACGAGTCTAGCATTCAATGACATAATAAAACATGAATCTGGTGTGTTTTTGTGTTTGAGGCTAAATAGGACCCAATATGGCTCAAAATGGGTAAAACACGACCAAAACACTCCAAGACACGACCTCGACATGGTTGGTCATGTTTCGAACACGGTCTGGGATTCCTTTAGATTAAAATACAGTCAAACAATACCAACTAATGAAAGAAACGACAAAAACACTCAAAGACACGGCCAAGACACTCCAAGTCATGTTTTGAAGCATTTTGCCTCTGTTTGGTGGCACATATGTGGTTTAGGCCATGTCATACATTGGGTTGCTTGAAAATGTACCTCTTTTGATCTTCTAACTTCCCAACTGTCTTACCTTAAGTTTGGATGCTCCAGAGTGACTCCAATTGCTCCAAAAACATTTCTTAGCACATACAAATGCCTCAATGCACACAAAATTTGCACTAAACTCAATCACAACATAAAACACCATTAAAATGTCAACTGTGTCAGTTTTGGTGCCCTAGTCCAATCATTTATAAGCATTTCCATTTGATTTATCAATTAATAAACATGCATTTCATTTCATATCTATGAAATATTATATGTTTTATGAAGATAAAACCTCTATGAATAGTTTATTCTTACTTATGTCATCAAGTCTGACTTGATACTAAAACCATAAGGTAAAAGAAATACTATTCTAAATGTCTCTAATCGATTGTTATCATGGGAATGATAACAAATCAAGGTTAGTATGTTGCTTAGCTGATAATTACGTTTTACTGATTATGGATATGGGATATCACTTAGAACATAGATATATGTTAGGGAACATGTATTGTACTGGCCCACTATGAAAGTACTTCATGGATTTATGTCACAAGTTGCTTTCATACAGTGGTGATGTTTGAGTCATCTGACTGAAACTCACTATCGACTCCTATATGAGGAATCACATGTTTTGACTTAGTCAAACATTATCCATAACAGAGTAACCATAAAGGCTATGATTGGATATGTCATGAATCTTGTAGAGGAGTGATAGTGAGAGTGATGGATTTGTTCCTTTTATGAATAGTGATATCTTTAGGCCACTTGATGAGTAGGATTAATGGAATGTATGCATACTCGAATTAATTGATAAAGGGTTATCAATGTCATTTGTTATATCAATCTACTTTGAATCAAGAAACACATTAAGCTATATAAGGTTGACATGTTATCATGCCTTATGCTTAATCTAGATATCGTGAAACAAAAGGACTAAATGTCAAACTATAAAAGGTAAACTCGGATCACCGACATCCACTCGATTATGGGTTGCCATAATGTATTACTAGATACCGCTTATAGACTTTGGGCCCGAGTTTTGGGACAATACCCATTGCCATTTTCGAGTGGGCATATTGGGTCGCACACAAGAACGAATTGGATTGGTTCACATATATTCTCTCTTATGGTAATTGAATTATTAAGATAATTAATTTGATTAATTATTTATAATTTAGGGTTTTATGATTTAT
>CAODLS011171011.1:0-25299 GCA_948243855.1 Flueggea neowawraea
AAAAAAACAGTTTTTCTTTACTGTTCTTTCACATTACAGTTTTTCTTCTCCGATTGTCTCTTATACCCTCTTCGTTTATATTTTTCCGACCACCTTCCTTGACTTGTGAAATTGATGGTTTACCAAGTTTGTGCTTCACTACTCAACTTTGATTGATTCTAACTACTTTTTCTTTAACATTTTTCAACTTAACGTTTTCTCGAAGGTTTTTTTTAATATAAAACACTTTTCAATTCTTTAGAATTAAATTATCTAATTAATGGTGGAACCATTAATTCAATATATAACTCTATGGAATATCTAAATCAATAATAACAAATGTAAATGTGAGGATGTGGATAATTTTTTTTTTGGATAATTTTATCCTTCTTTTTTATTCATAAATACATTTAAATCCTTTGTTCTATAAATATTTGATAATTATTCACTATTAAAAAAATAAGTGGAAAAGTTCAAATTATTAATTAGATAAGTATTAAATGGAGAGTGCTAATATTTGTCAAATATAACTTTTTAAATTAATATTATATTCATATATTTAAAATTGCTATATATGAATATGATATATCAAAAAATAAAATAAATTTAAAATTGTGCATGTCAATATAAAAAAGCACATATATTAATTAATACAAATGAAAAACTAAAAGAAATCTTATCGGCATAAATAATTTTGTAGAACCATGTAAAAATATTTAAAACTTGGCCAAAAAAATTGCCCTATAAGTGCTAATTAGGATTAGGATTGAAGAAAATGTAAATTGATAAATATGGAAATAAAGTTTTTGGGGATAAATCCAATTGAATTAGGATTTTCAAAACTCAAAGATGCGTTTATGAGCAATATATAGTATTTTTTTTTGAGTTAATTAGGACTTTTAAAAAAGGGGCAATTTTTTCCTAATATTTTATAACTAATTTTTAAATTAATATTATATTATCTATTTTCGTATATTTAAAATTGTTATATATGAATATGGACATTTTAAATGTAGCATAATAGTATTTTCTTGATTATTGAGAGTAGAACTAAATTATATGGATCACAAAATATATGTATTTTATATCATGTTTTTTTTTGCCTGGTATATCATGTATTTATATATGATCATAGCTACACAATTAGCTCCAAATTCCTTATACTATAAAACTAATTATAAAAATATAGTTTTACTTCCTAATTAAATATGTGTAGTTAATTTTGGTTCATTTGTTGAATTGGTGGTTTATGATACAAGCTATTCTATAAGTATTGAGCAGTTAAATTTGTGTTATATTTTAAATTAATTTAATTAAATCTATCTCATTTCATATGCAAAAAATACCATTTACTACATTATTAACTTGTTCATATTATAAAATAAAGACAAATATATTTTTCTTTTTCAAATATTACATGAATATATATATATTAAAAATGTAATTTAATCTTATATTAAATATAATTTTTTAAATTTTTTATAAAAACCAAAATTGTATTAAAAGCTAGTTACTATAAATATCATCTACATTCGAGTGAGTCATAAGTTCAAATCTCCTAAATTACAAATTTGCTTATGGCCAACTTTTATATCTCTTAATGTGATCAAAATTATAAACAGATGTAATTATTTTTTAATCTGCTGAACTAAATGTGGTTAACATTCAAGTCCTTTTAGGTTTTGATGATGAACAAAATGGTGTTCGATACTTGGATAAATTTCTCACTTCTTCAACGTCTCACTCGAGTAAACAATTCATTCACTCGAGTAACATTTACCTAGTTTATTTCACTTGAGTAACCTGAAGACACTCACTCATGTAACGCATCATTTGGACTTCCAGATGCTACTGGTTGAAGTTTCCACTAAAGTAACAAGACACTTCACTCGAGTAATCAATCAATCAATTCACTTGAGTGAAGTAAAGTCATCACTCGGGTAACCAAAGTTCCAGAAGAAATTGGTTCAAGATGATCACTCGAGTAAGTGTAATTATCACTGGAGTAATATATGGCTCATATCACTCAATTTAATCACTCGAGTAACCAAAGTTCCAGAAGAAATTAGTTGAAGAGGATCACTCGAGTAAGCGTAGGTATCACTCAAGTAATTAATGGCACCTATCACTCGAGTAACAAGTTTAAGCCTACTCGAGTAATCTGTATGTCCAATCACTTGTGTAACATGGTTGATCACTCGAGTAATCCCTCGAAGAAAACATCATTCCACCTACGACAAACACAATCAGAGTTCAAAAGTCAAGAGTTGGTGGTCCCAACAGTCTGAAAGATATATCACTCGAGTAAGGGAAGAAGGTCACTCGAGTAACACGTTGTGAACATCAAATTTCTGGAAAAGGCTCACTCAAGTAACATTATATGTCACTTGAGTAAGGTGTTATATCATAAGCATTTAATGCTTGATTTCTCTATCTAACAACGTCTCTAATCAATCCCTCAACTTCTCTTTAGACATGAGAAGCTATAAATATATTGAGGGGACTTCAGAAAATGTCGATGAACACTTGAGCATTTATTTTCTACAACAACCAAGCATCAAAGCATTAAATTCTTACTTTTATTGATACAAGTCATTTGTCCATCTATTTTCATTTTTCATTACTTGTATCACTAGTTTATATCTTGTTGGTGTGTGTTTCTTAAACACATTGTTAAGAGTGATTGTGAGTGGGATCAAAGGGTAGATCCTTAGGTTGGTTTTTATTCTTGAACTGAAATCAAGAAAATTGTAAGAGTTCTCACTTGGCTAGAAAGTGAAGTTGTAATCTTTGTGAAGATTGATAGTGAAAATCCTAAGTGGTGATACTTAGGTAGTGGACGTAGGCATCAAGTTGGCTGAATCACTATAAATTCTTGGTGTTCCTTCTCTTATTGCATTCATTTTGAAAGAAAGTTCAAAGCTACTCTTACCACACTATTCAACCCCTCCTTCTAGAGTGGTTATTAACTCTACAATTGATATCAGAGCTTGGTCTCTTATTTGAAACGGCTTAACATTTGAAGAGTCAAAGATCCGGGATGGCTTTGAATATTGGAATGCATAGTGAAAGTTATGCAGTAAATTGTCATCCATTGTTTGATGGTTCCAACTTCAACTCCTGGAAGAAAAAGATGATGGTATTCCTTTAATTCTATGATATAGATACTTGGAAGGTGATTGTGCTAGCTCCTGAAATTCTAAAGAATGAAGATGGCTCTATCAAGGAATACAAAGATTTTGGTGAGGAAGATTGGAAGAAACTTCATAAAAATTCCAAAGCAACTCAACTATTGTATTGCGCATTGAATCCAGAAGATCACAATAGAATTTTATCTTGTGATAATGCTAAAGAGATTTGGGAAATGTTGGAGGTGACTCATATAGAAACTACTCAAGTCAAGGAGACAAAAATCAACATGATGTTACATGATTATGAGTTATTCACTATGAAGGAAGGAGAAAGCATCACTAGTATGCTTGATCAATTCTCCGAAATCTGGTCTTGCTTCTTTTGGAAAGCCAATTCCAAGTAGTGATAGAGTCAAGAAGATCTTGAGGTCATTGCCAAAGGAATGGGATGAAACGGTTACGGTTAGTATGGAATCGAAAGATTTGAACAAAATGGAGTTTAGTGCTTTAATTGGTTCTTTCATTAACTATGATATTGTCTTGAAGAATAGAAGCTCCAAGGCCAAACCAAAAGACAAGAACTTGGCTTTCAAAGCAAATAAGTAATTAGTGATGATGAGGAAGAAGAAGAAGATTATAAAGAGGATGAAGAACTTGCTCTCTATGCAAAAAACATAAGGAGATACAAATCCTTATTGCAAAGCAGAAATAGAGACATGAAGAAGGGAACTAGAATTGCTATAAATGTGGGAAACCAGGACATTACGCCAAAGATTGTAGAGTTCCTACCTCTACATCACATTATGAGAGGAATAAGAAGAAATAGGTCATTGTTGCTACTTGGAGTGATGAGGAAGATGATGATGAGGCCAAGGAAGATGTCAACCTTGCTCTTATGGCTCAAAGCTCCTGTTCAAGTGATGAGGAGGATAATGCGGTAAATGATTCTTCTCAAAAAGAACTTATTGTTGCATTTGAATCATTGAATCATGATTATGAAGAAATGTTTAAACTCAACAAGGTTTTGAAAAATAAGAACAAATCTTTAGAAATTGAGAATGAGGCTTTGTTAGAAAGGATTAATGATGTTCCTATTGATCACTAATCTTGCTTAATTGAACAACAAAAATTAAAAGATGAAATTGATAGGATTCAAAAGGAATTTTCATATGTTGTTAACAAATTTTCATATGGCAATGAAAAGTTTGAAAAAATTCTTTCATTACAAAGATTTCCATTATCTAAACATGGCTTAGGTTGTGATCCATTTGGAAGAGAATCATCCTTGCTAAAGAAATTTTTTAAACAAAATGAAAATGATTCTTTGAACTTGGATTTGCCTAAATGTACTAGATGCTTAAAGATTGGACATAATTCATATTCTTGCATGAGTTTGAAGAGAACCATCAAGGTGAAAAAATGTGAATTCCTAAAGGAACCATTCTTCCAAACTTGGTCCATGTGACTAACTCAAAAGGAACCAAAGTTGCTTGGGTACCATTGAAACAAAAAAAAATACTTTTGTAGGTGCAAGTCAAGAATAGAGTATCCTCAAGTATGAGGTACATTGATAGTGGATGCTTAACGCATATGAGTGGAGGCTTTTAATACCCTGTCAGAATCCGATACAGCTTTCTGTAGCATTCGGTTCTACCCCGAGTCAATCTCGATCGATTAGAGTGTCGAGTGGGTGACTTATGATGTTGAGCTATGTTACTCGAGTAATCATTTACATGTTACTCGAGTGATATGGACCATGGGTTACTCGAGTAAGAGATTAGGTCTTACTCGAGTGAGGTAGGGCATGTATTACTCGAGTGAACCATTTGGTTACTCAAGTAAGCTTTGTTTTGGGATGAACATGATGAACACTTGGGAACGTGTTACTTGAGTAACCATTTGTGTTACTCGAGTAAGGGGCGTGCCACTCGAGTGAGATATGCACCCAGTGCGTGAAACAGTGTCATGGTAAGGGTCTATATATACCCCCACCAACTTCTTCGGTCTCATTCCATCTCCTCTCACTCAAAACACTCTCATTTCATCCAAAAGCCATTTTGGTTGGATCTTGTTCCTTCCTAGACGTCTCTTCAGGTAAGAATTCATCTCTCTACCTCTAATTCTTTCATTTTCCATCATTTGGCATGAATGTGCATTTTAGGGTTTGAATAAATGCTTCTAGGTTTGAATGTAGGTTTTTTCTATTAGAATGGGTGTTAGGGGTTATGATTTAGGGACTTTAGGAGTCCATTAACACATAATGTAGGTTTAGATTCACATAAATCGAACATGTTTATGAATGAGTTTCAAACGTATTTGTTTTGGGTCGATTTAGGGTGTTTCATAGTTGTATTGATGGTTTTGACTCTAGATTTGAGTTTAGAGGCTTGATTCAAGTCAATATGGGTGTTCGATATTGATTTCCATAAGTGAAATCGATGTTTGGTAGAGTTGGATATGATCTGGGCAGAGTCTTACTGGAGTAAGTAGATGGCTCACTCGAGTAAGTGATGAACACAGGTTACTCGAGTAAGCACATCTGGCTTACTCGAGTAAGCCATTGTTGGTATCACTCGAGTAAGCCCTCTTGGTTACTCGAGTGAGGCTTTGTTCTAGGGGACCAAATGTGTAATTTTGCACATCTTTGTACCTCTTAGTGTTGGGGGATTATTTTGGGAATTCTAACTACCTCGAGACTAGTTAGCAATTTCAGAGTACTTTGAGGGCTATTTAGAACTTAGTCGAGTCCCATGGACTAGAACGTAATTTACATTGGTCGGTGACCAAATTGTAATTTTACGTGGGCTTTGAATTTTGGGTTGCGAATGATGGTTTATCATTTGGAATAGAGTTTCTGCATCTCTGGGTGTCTGCATATGCATATCATTCATCTAGTACCGCCACAGTACTAACATCATTTTTTTATATCTGTTATGTATGTATTTGTCCCAACTTCATGTTTCTGCCAGGATGATCAGCCACCTACTAGTGGTGCCTGACTAGATCCTTTGCTTTGGATTCCAGGTGAGTGGAATGACAGCTTCAAACACATAGGATGTGTCTTTCTACTTATATCGTTTTTTATGTGTCGGGATATGACATGAAATCTGACTAATAATTATTTGGCTAATTATTAATCGGACTTATGTGGTTTATAATAATCAACGTTTTACTCTGTTAATATATCAATACTCTGAGAAGACCCTAGTTGCCGGGGTAAAGTGGTAGCCATGTATTCGGCCAGATAAATGCTCTGTTCTGTCTAGTGGCTGAGTCCACAATATTGTTCTGTACACTCTGTTATAGTCTCATATTTTGACTCTGTTATAAATATATATATAAAGATATTATATATATATACTCCGATACTATCTGAATGCATGTTGTTTGCTCTGTATGCGAACATTTTGGTAAAATATTTTCTAAAAACTATTACATACGTAGTGTGTATATATGATATATCGGTATATACGCGTGCGATATCTTTTGAATGATTTTCAAATCTGTCTGTGTGAGGCACGCATGAGGCAATCTGGAGTGCTATTTCATCACTAGGTCCTGACCCTCATTTTATTTCTATCTATCTTCTTTGTATGTCTGGAAGATATTTGACGCTTAGCATCTATTCAGCACCCTGTCACCAGTGAGGCATTCTTTGCTATTCTGTGAGTGCCCTCGTTCGAGCTCTACTTTTGTATTTTGTTGTTAGAGTTTCATACCGGGTTTCTAAGGGGATACTTGGCTATACTTTTGTATTTTGGATTTTGATCATATTATAACGGTTTTATATGTTATTTTGATAATATTATATTTATACTATTTTCATATATTGTACTTTATTAAATAAATGTTTTGATAAATGATTGTCTGGGTAGAATATCTGTATCTCCAAGGCTTGTGCGAGATGAGTTGGGCTTCCATAGAATGTTCACCTTGTGCGCCGATCACCGGCCCAATTTGGGTCGTGACAAAGGTGGTATCATAGCGTTAAGTTCTGTATTGTCTTGGTCGGTATACAACATAGGTATCTTTGATCGAGTCAGTTGATTTGCCTATGTATATCTCTTGATCTCTGTTATGGTATTGTGGCAATCATTGCATTCTGACGTCTACATACATGTTTGTCTGTATGTTATCTATAACGATGGATCGTCGTGGTCAACCTAGGCAAGTGCCTAATGAGGTCGCCGCTCAGTCTGCAGTGGATATGCATGATTCACATAATGCACCAGAGGTTGCAGCGCCAGCACCTCAATAGCATCTCCAGCTTCAGCAGCTTATTACCGCTCAGCTGGAGATGATTCAACAGATGACTCGAGTTCTGGACCATTTGGAGAGGGTTCAGCCAGGTCAGGCAGTTAGAGCTCAGCCAGTTCTACTAGTAGGGGCAGCACTAGTGCAGCCTAAGGTGTCACCTATTCAGCAGCGTCAGTTGGAGGAGGTTGCAGTAGTTGCTTCGGTGGTTGCACCACGGGGCAGATAGCAGGATCTATTAGATAGATTCATGAAGCTCAAGCCACCCAGATGCTCAGGTGGGATAGGAGAAGACTTGTATGACTTTTTCCTTCAGGTGGAGCATTTTTTTGAGGCTAGATGCATTATTAATGATGTCAGTCGGGTCAGACTCGCTGCATTTATTTTGACTGGTCGGGCAATGAGATGGTGGAGGATCTTTGAGGCTCGAGAGGGATTCAGTTGGGCTCAATTTAATGAGGAGCTCATTTCATCTGTCCTTCCTCATAGTATTCGGGATAGGAAGGTGAATGAGTTTAGTTATTTTCTTCAGTGGACCGGTATATCGGTGATGGAGTATGAAGAGAAGTTTAAGGACTTGAGTAGGTATGCACCTCTAGCGAGTCAATGAGAGGAGGCCTTGGCTAGGAAGTTTTTGGAAGGGTTGCGTCCTACTATTGGCATGATAGTGGTGACTCGAGAGCTATATACCATCCGACAAATTGCAGAGGCTACTAGGGGGATGGAGTATATAGACGAAAGACACCCAAATGAGCCCAAGAGGGCGAAGACTGAGGGTACTTTTAGAAGCCACCAGGGCCAGAGTCAGATAGCTTAGTCAGGTCAGAGGCACCGATATTCATTTAGAGGGCAATGGCCTAGTCAGAGAGCTCAGAGTCTCAGCATGGCACAACCAGCTGGGTAGAGTGGAGGATAGAGCTCGAGTTTGATTTCGTAGTGTGTGATCTGCAAGAAGAGGCATCCTGGGGTATGCAACATGGCAACAAAAAACTGCTTCTACTGTAGACAACCAGGGCATAAGATAGTAGAATGTCCGGTGAAACTTGGTGTAGGGGCACAGGCTGGTTAGTCTACAACAGGAGTTCAGGTACAGCCAGTACCGGTCCTGGTAGAAGAGCCAGTAGAGGAGTCGCATTCAGGCTGGCCAGAGTAGTGGTCGTGGTCAGGCAACTCAGAGTAGTGCTCCTGCAGAAAGGCAGGCCAGGGTTTATCATCTTACCCGTCAGGAGGCGCAGACCTCCAATGCTGCAGTTACTGGTAAGCTCTCTATTTTTGGTACTTCAACATATGTATTGTTTAACACGGGTGCATCTCATTCATTTATTCCTCCATATTTTGTTAAGTGTGCTGGGTTAGTGTTGCGTCTATTGGACAAGTTGTTAGAGGTATCATCACCTCTGGGTAGTAAGATGATGACAGATTCTTGGGTTCAGGAGTGTGTGATCTCTTTCGGTGGGCATGATTTGGTAGCCAACCTCACCTTATTAGATGTAGGGGAGTTTGATGTCATCTTGGGTATGGATTGGCTCTCTGAATGACATGCTACATTGGATTTCTTTGCTAAAAGAGTGTATTTTTGACTACCTAGTCTAGCTTGGTTTTGATACTAGGGTGAGCGAGATAGTGTTGTGCAGAGTTATATGTCAGCAGTGAGGGCTGAGAGGATGATCTGTCGAGACTGTGAGGCATATTTGGATTTTATACTCATTGAGTCTGAGGAGTCAGAGTTGAGTGTGGGTGATGTACCAGTGATTCAGGAGTTTCCTAATGTATTTTTAGAGGAGTTACCGGGACTTTTGCCTAAGCAGAAGATTGAGTTTGCTATAGAGGTACAGCCTGGCACCGATTCGATATTGATTTCACCGTATCAAATGGCACCAGCAGAGCTAAAGAAGTTAGAGACTTAGTTGGGAGAGTTGTTAGATAAGGGATTTGTTCGATCGAGCATTTCACCTTGGGATGCATCAGTCTTATTTGTAAAGAAGAAGGATATTAGTCTCCGCATGTGCATCGACTACCGTCAGTTGAAGAAGGTGACAACGAAGAACTGATATCAACTTTCGAGGATAGATGATTTGTTTAACTAGTTGCAGAGTGCATAGTGGTTCTCTAAGATCAACTTGAGACCGAGATATCACCAGTTGAGGATTCGAGGTGAGAACATTCCTAAGACAACGTTTTGAACTTGATATGGCCATTATGGATTCCTAATGATGTCATTCGGTCTGACGAACGCTCCCGCAACATTTATGGATTTGATGAACAGGGTGTTCAGAGCGTACCTAGATCATTTTTTCATTATCTTCATTGATGACATATTAATCTACTCGATGAGTAGATTTGAGGTCAGTGTTGCAGACTTTGCAAGAACATCAGTTGTATGATATGTTCTCGAAGTGCGAGTTTTGGCTCAGACAGGTAATGTTTCTTGAACACGTAGTGTCGAAAGAGGGTATTTTGGTAGATCCCAATAAAGTGGAGGTTGTACTCCATTGGTAGAGGCCTAAGATCACTACGGAGATTCAGAGTTTTCTTAGCTTGGTCGGGTACTACAGGAGGTTTATCCAAGATTTCTCGAGGATTGCAGCTCATATGACTCGATTGACACAAAAAGGAGTCAAATTTGGTTGGTTTGATAGGTGTGAGGATAGTTTTCAGAAGCTGAATAAGTGTTTGACCAGTGCGCCAGTGTTGGTGTTACTATATGGTTCTAGAGGCTTTGTGGTGTATTGCGATGCATCGAGAGTTGGCCTAGGTTGTGTCTTGATACAACATGGCAAAGTGATCGCATATGCCTCAAGACTACTTAAAAGGAACGAATAGAACTATTCGACGCATGATCTGGAGTTAGCAGTGGTGGTGTTCGCACTCAAGATCTGGAGGCATTATCTGTACAGAGAGACTTTTGAGATCTTCACAGATCATAAGAGTTTGAAGTATATCTTTGGGCAACGAGACCTGAAATTGGGGCAGATACGTTGGCTAGAGTTGCTAAAGGATTATTATTGAACCATATCATATCATCTTGGCAAGGCTAATGTTGTTGTTGATGCTCTAAGTAGGAAGTCAGTGGGTATCTTAGCTCATATCTCTATTGAAAGACAACCTGCAGTGTCTGAGTGGTAGCGTCTGATGGAGTTCGGAGTTGAGTTATGGTTTGATGACTCAAGAGTCTTGTTGGGTCACATTGAGGCTAGGCATGTTCTGTTGGACCGCATTAGAGAGTCTCAGAAGGAGGATTCTGAGATTTTAAGTTTGGTGGAGAAGGTTAAATCCTCTGAGGCATCGGGATTTAGCATTGATAACTCTAGAGTCTTTTAGTTTGGACTGAGATTATGCGTACTATCTTTGGGTGGGCTACGCGAGGAGATTATGATGGAGGGTCATAGTTCCACATATTCTGTACACACGAGATACATTAAGATGTATCAGGACCTTCAAGAATCCTATTGGTGGCCGGGGATGAAGAATGACATCAATGAGTTCGTCAGTCGGTGTTTGACCTATCAACAGGTTAAGTTTGAGCACCAACGACCTTTTGGATTGCTGCAGCATATGTCACTTTCAGAGTGGAAATGGAATCTTATCACGATGGATTTTGTAGTGGGACTACCGAGGATATCTGCTAGGTATGACTCCATTTGGGTGATTGTTGACCGTTTGACGAAGTCAATACATTTTCTCCCTGTCAAGATGACATATGAAGCAGCACGCTTGGAGAAGTTATATATTGATAGGAATGTATGTCTACACGGTGTGCCAGTCTCTATAATGTCAGATAGATTACCTCAATTCACATCGCTGTTCTGCCGGAGGAGTTGGGTACTTGATTGGATTTCAGTACAGCTTTCCATTCGTAGACTGATGGTAAGTTCGAGCGCACGATTCAAACATTGGAGGATATGTTGAGAGCGTGTGCAATAGATTTTACTAGGAGTTGGGATTCCCATTTGCCTCTGGTAGAGTTTGCATACAACAACTCGTATCATTCGAGTATCGAGATGACACCATACGAGGCGTTGTATGGAAAAAAGTGTAGATCTCCACTATGTTGGGCCGAGACCCGAGAGAGAGAGTCGTTGGGGCTAGATCTTATTTTGGAGACTACTAAGAAAGTTAAGCTGATCCAGTAGAGGATCTATACTGCTCATAGTCGTCAGAAGAGTTATATTGATCCGAAGCGTAAACATCTGGAGTTTGCAGTTGGAGACCATGTATTTGTCAAAGTATCACTGATGAAGGGCGTGATGAGATTTGAAAAGAATGGCAAGTTGAGCCCGAGATACATTGGTCCTTTTGATATCATAAGTCGTGTTAGAGCCGTGGCATATAAGCTGGCACTACCGCCTCTGTTCATCCGGTGTTCTATATCTCCCTTATGAGAAAGTATATTTCAGATTCTTCTCATGTTCTAGTACCGCAGTCGATCGATGTTAGGCCTGATCTTTCATATGACGAGGTTCCATTGAGGATTATTGATCGTCATGTCAAAAGACTCTGGAATAAGGAGACAGTTTTGATGAAGGTGATTTGGAGGCATCATTTTGTTGAGGAGGCCACCTGGGAGGCCAAGGATGAGATACATCATATATATCTGTAGTTGTTTCATTCTGCAGACCCTTAGGTTGGTATCCTTTCTGTCTGTCTATGCATTCCATTTTGTCTCTGTCCATGCATAGCATTTATGTATTTGCATCAGTCTCTGCATACTCTGTCATCATTTTCTGCATATTTGAGTTCGTGTGAGTTAGAAATGTCTTAGATTCGTAGATTGGTGTTCTACGATCTATTAGTTGATTTGGAGATATAGGTTCGATCCTAGTATTGATTTGGCTTGTCTGGAAATTCGAGGACAAATTTCTTTTGAGTGGAGGAGTATGTAATACCCCATCGAATTTTTATACAGCTTTCTATAGCTTTCAGTTCCACCCGAGTCAATCTCAATCAATTGGAGTGTCGAGTGGGTGACTTATGGTGTTGAGCTATGTTACCCGAGTAATCATTTGTGTGTTACTCGAGTGATATTGATCATGGGTTACACGAGTAAGAGGTTAGGTCTTACTCGAATGAGGTAGGGCATGTATTACTTGAGTGAACCATTTGGTTACTCGAGTAAGCCTTATTTCAGGATGAACATGATGAACACTTGGGAACGTGTTACTCGAGTAACAATTTGTGTTACTCGAGTGAGATGTGCACCCAATGCGTGAAATGGTGTCGTTTTGGGCAGGGGTCTATATATACCCCCACCCAACTTCTTTGGTCTCATTCATTCTCCTCTCACTTAAAACATTCCCATTTCATCCAAAAGCCATTTTGGTTGGACCTCGTTCCTTCCTAGATGTCTCTTGAGGTAAGAATTTGTCTCTCTACCTCTCATTCTTTCGTTTTCCATCATTTGGCATGAATGCACATTTTAGGGTTTGAATAAATGCTTCTAGGTTCAAATTTAGGTTGTTTCTGTTAGAATGGTGTTAAGGGTTATGATTTTGGGACTTTAGGAGTCCATTAACACATAATGTAGGCTTGGATTCATAAAAATCGAACATGTTTATGAATGGGCTTCAAACTCATTCTTTTTGGGTTGATTTAGGGTGTTTTCAAGTTGTGTTCATGATTTTGACTCTAGATTTGAGTTTAGGGGCTTGAGTCGAGTTAATGTGGGTAGTAGGTATCGATTTTTATCGGTGAAATCGAGGTTTGTTCGAGTTGGGTATGATCTGGGTAGGGTCTTACTCGAGTAAGCAGATGGCTCACTCGTGTAAGTGATGAACACGGGTTACTTGAGTAAGCACATCTGGCTTACTCGAGTAAGTTGTTGTTGGTATCACTTGAGTAAGCCCTCTTGGTTACTCGAGTGAGGCTTTTTTTCTAAGGTACCAAATGTGTAATTTTGCACATCTTGTACCTCTTAGTGTTGGGGGAATATTTTTGGGAATTCTAACTACCTCGCGGACTAGTTAGCAATTCCATAGTACTTTGAGGGCTATTTAGAACTTAGTTGAGTCTCGGAGACTATAACGTAATTTTATATTGGTCGAGACCAAATTATAATTTTACATGGGCTTTGAATTTTGGGTTGCGAATGATGGTCTATCATTCGAAATAGAGTTTTTGCATCTCTAAGCGTCTACATCTGCATATGCATATCATTCATCCAGTACTGCCACAATATCAACATAATTTTTTTCTAATATCTGTTATGTATGTATTTGTCCTAACTTCCTGTTCTTGCCAGCACGATCAGCCACCTACTAGTGGTGCCTGACTGGATCCTTTGGTTTGGATTCCAGGTGACTGAAATGGTAGCTTCAGACACATAGGTTGTGTCTTCCTACTTATATCATTTTTTATGTGTCGGGATATGACATGAAATCTGACTAATAATTATTTGGCTAATTATTAATCAGACTTATGTGGTTTATAATAACCAATATTTTACTCTGTTAATATTTATTGGTCTATATATGTGTTTCTCTGAAAATATGGAAATTTGTTCTGCATGATTGTCTGTTATATTATTGTATATAGTATATATATTCTGATCTGGAAGACCTAGTTACGGGGTATGTTACCTTTAATACATCAATGCTCTATGAAGACACTAGTTGCCGGGGTAAAGTGGTAGTCGTGTATCCAGCCAGATACATGCTCTATTCTGTCTAGTGACTGAGTCCACAATACTATTATGTACACTCTGTTATAGTCTCATATTATGACTCTGTTATAAATATATATATATATATATATAAAGATATTATATATATATATACTCTAATATTGTCTGAATGCATGTTGTTTGTTCTGTATGTGAATGTTTTGGTTAAACGTTTTTTGAAAACTATTACATATGTAGTGTGTATATATGATATATCAACATATACGTGTGCGGTATCTTTTGAGTGGTTTTCAAATATGTCTGTGTGAGGAACGCATGAGGCAATTTGGAGTGCTATTTTCTCACTGGGTCCTGACCCCCATTTTATTCCTGTCTATCTTCTTGTATGTCTGACAGATATTTTGACGCTTAGCATTTGTTCAGCACCTCATCACCAGTGAGGCATTCTTTGTTATTCTGTGAGTGCCCTCGTTCAAACTCTACTTTTGTATTTTGTTGTTAGAGTTCCATACCAAGTTTCTGTAGGGATACTGGGTTATACTTTTGTATTTTGGATTTTGATCATATTATAACGGTTTTATATGTTATTTTGATAGTATTATATTTATACTATTTTTGTATATCGTACTTTATTAAATAAATATTTTGATAAATGATTGTATGTGTAGAATATCTGTATCTCCGAGGCTTGTGCGAGATGAGCTGGGCTTCCATAGACAGTTCATCTTGTACACCAGTCACCGGCCCGACTCAGGTCGTGACAAGGCTGGTAGCGTCCGTCTACACCTATAGACTCAAGGCAAGTGCACCTATCGACTATAGTATGTGGACTTGAGTACCGAGTGTTGTATCCCACAGAGACTACGATTACTAGTTATTCACTTTCTCTTTGTTATCTAACCGACAAATTAATGTTTTAAACAATAAGAATAAAGGAACTCAACTTGAGAACAAACACAACACAATGAACATGATAGAGGTAATCAATGAGAAACGGCACCTAGATACATAATCCTCCTAGACCAAACTAAGTAACAATGGCTCGTTATTCAAACAATTATTCTGGTAATTGGACCGTGGAAATTCCTACAATATGTTAACCTCTCTCTCGAGTTAGAAAATGTCTAATGCCTAGGTTGATTAACCAGAATCTCTTCCTAACTAAAACACCTAACGTTGCTTTATGGTTTTTTGAATTTCACTATTAGGTTTGACCCTAATCCGGAGGATTTTTGTCGACCTATCTCTAGGTTTGCATGCAACTCCTCTCAATTATAAATGATTGATCACACAGAGAATATCTCGATTACTCATGTACGAATCAATATTGGAATCGAAAGGCTAGCAACAATCAATTCAACAATTGAACAATATAAATCATAATTGAGTCTCAATTCCATAATAAACTGAATGAATAACAAAATTCAACAATCACATAGTCAATCTAGGGTTCATCATATCTAGATACACAGAGAATTTAGTTCATAGTAATTGAGAGAATAACAACAAGATACAAAGTAAAACTAGAGAGGAAAGAAAAACCCATGATGAATCCTTTAATCCTTCGCAAATTTCCTTCGATCTTGAAACGGGTTGTGTTCTCCTTTTGTTCCCATGTCCTCTAACCCCAAACTGGTGTATTTTTGTGTCTCCAAGTTGGCTCTCCGATTAGGTCTTTCGAAACACTCTTAAGGCCCAAAATAACAAATTCGGCCAAGACACGGTCGTGTCTTGAGCTTGCTATCCGTGTCCTTGAAAATTGGCACAAATCCATGATTTTTGACATGACACAGCCACGGGATTTATGTCAGTGTCTTTGGAGTTTTATCTATGTCTTAATGCTCCAGATCATGTCTTCACTCAAAAGGTGAGAAACACGTCATTCTTGCTTCGTTCGGCCCCATTCTTGCTCCATTTCATCAATTCATCATCAATCAGCCTACAAAACACAATCCAAACCATAAAAGTACCAAAACATATGATAAACGGACAATTTATAGTAAAAATAGAATATAATCAAAGAGTGCAATACGTATAAATAAGCATTTATCAGAGGCAAAAGTCTATTTGTTGAAGTCAAAATGAAAAATCATGGACATGTTACATTTGGTGACAACAAAGGTAAGATCATTGACATTGGTAAAGTGAATAAGGAACCTTTACCAACCATTGACAATGTTTATTTGGTTGATGGATTGCAACATAATTTGCTTAGTGTATCTCAATTGTGTGATATAGATTATGATGTTAGGTTTGAATCATCACATTGCAGTGTTTTAAAAGATGATAAAATTGCATTTGTTGGTTTTAGGCATGAAAATATTTTTATTGTGAACTTACATGATGCATCATCCTTTAATGAAAAATGTTTGGTGTCCTTAGATGATAATGCATTTTTGTGGCATAGAAGACTAGGTCATGCACCATTGCCATTGATTTCAAAACTTGCTAAAAATGATATTGTTAGAGGTTTACCAAATTTTCATTTTAAAAATGATCATATGTGTGAATCATGCATTAGAGCTAAACATACTAGAGGTTCTTTTAAACCAAAAAAAGAGATTTCTACATGTAGGATTTTAGAACTTGTGCATATGAATTTGATTGGAACATCTAGACATGTTAGCTTAGGTGGCAAATTATATACCTTAGTGATTGTGGATGACTTCTCAAGATTGACATGGGTTAGATTCCTTGCTAATAAACGTGATACATTTAATGAGTTTGCTAAATGGTGTAGATTGGTTCAAAATGAAAATAACATATCTATTATTGCCATTAGAATCGACCATAGAGGAGAATTTGAGTCCAAACCTTTTGAAGATTGGTGTGACAAGCATGGCATTGAGCATAATTTTTGGCACCAAGAACTCCACAACAAAATGGTGTGGTGGAGAGGAAGAATCGAACTTTGGAAGAGATGTGTAGAACAATGCTAAATGAGTATGAGCTTCCAAAATACTTTTGGGTCGTGCTATGAACACCGCTTGCTATGTCATCAATCGAGTTCATCTAAACAGGGACCAAATAAAGACTCCTTGTGAAATATGGAAAGGTAAGACACCCAACATTTCTTATTTTCATCCATTTAGTTGCAAAGTTTTTATATTGAATAATGACAAATATAACTTAGGAAAATTTGATGCTAAATCGAATGTAGGAAATTTCCTAGGTGACTCCACTAATAGCAAAGCTTATAGGGTGTTTAATTCTAGAACTAGAGTTGTTGAGGAATCAATTCATGTTAAATTTGATGATATGATCTCACCCCTAGAAAGGAAGTTGTTGATGATGATATATGTATCTTGGAAAAGAGAGATGATCATGGCATTCAAAAAGGCTTGGAGGAGCTAAAAATTAATGAAGAATCCATTAGAAATGAAGAGGCTTCCACTTCACTTCCAAAAGATTGGGCAAGAGTCAAAGATCATCCAATAGAGCAAGTAATTGGAGACATTAGAGAAGGAGTTAAAACTAGACGAGCTTTAAATGAGTTTCAAAGTATCTTTGCATACATCTCCATTGTTGAACCAAAGAACACACAAGAAGCTCCAGAAGATGAGTGTTGGGTTCAAGCTATGCAAGAAGAACTCAATCAATTCAAGAGAAATAATATGTGGGAACTAGTTTCGGCTCTTAAAGAAAAGACAATTATTGGAATTAAATGGGTGCATACGATAAAATTTGATTAGAATGGAAAACCGGTGAAGAACAAGTCAAGGTTAGTAGCTTAAGGTTTCAACCAAGAGGAATGACTTGACTATGAAGAGACTTTTACTCCAATTGCTAGACTTGAATTCGACTCTTATGTGCCTTTGCCTCACATAAGAAGATCAAGCTCTTCCAAATGGATGTGAAGAGTTCCTTTCCAAATGGAGTTATTCAAAAAGAAGTCTATGTAAGGAAACCTCTGGGTTTTGAAGACCATGAATATCCTGACTATATCTTCAAGCTCAAAAAAGCACTCTATGGGTTGAAACAGACACCAAGGGCTTGGTATGAGAGGTTAAATACTTTCCTAATTCAAAATGGCTATGTAAGGAGCCATGTTGATAATATTCTCTTTATTAAGAAAAAGAATGATGATATGCTTATTTGCCAAATACATGTAGATGATATTATATTTGGTGCAACTAACCCTTCTATGTGCAAATATTTTTATGATCTTATGAAGGGAGAGTTCGAAATGAGATTGATGGAGGAGCTTACTTTCTTCGTTAGACTTCAAATCAAACAACTTGAAGATGGAATTTTTATTCATCAATCCAAATATACCAAAGATTTGTTAAAGAAGTTCAAAATGGATCGAAGCAAAGAAGTGTCAACCCCAATGTCATCAACATTGAAGCTTGATAAAGATGAGGAAGGGAAGCCAGTGGATCAAAAGATTTATAGAGGTATGATCGGATCCCTACTTTACTTAACTGCATCTAGACCCGATATTATGTTTACTACTTGTCTATGTGCTTGTTTTTAATCCAATCCTAAAGAGTCTCATTTGATTGCATGCAAAAGAATTTTTTGTTATTTGATTGGCATTATAGGTTTAGGTTTATGGTATCCATCATGTTTAGATTTCAATTTGATTGCATATAGTGATGCCAATTTAGGCGGTTGCAAATTAGATAGAAAAAGCACTAGTGGTACATGTCATTTTTAGGTGAATGCTTAATATGTTGGGCAAGCAAGAAGCAAACAAGTGTTGCTACTTCCACGGCCGAATCTGAATATATGGCTATGGAAAGCTCTTGTGCTCAAGTTTTATGTCTTAAAAATCAATTGCTTGACTATGGTATTGTTCTTAAGAATGTCCTTATCTTTTGTGACAATACAAGTGCTATTAATTTAAGCAAAAATCCTATTTTGCATAGTAGAACAAAACATATAGAAATTAGACATCATTTTTTACGTGATCATGTTCAAAAAGGTGACATTTGTTTGAAATTTGTGATAACAAATGACCAATTGGCCGATATTTTTACAAAACCTTTGAATAAAGAAAGCTTTGATTCAATTCGATTTAGATTGTGCATGTGTAATGTGAATGATTTGTGATTATATGTTAATTGTGTATATCATGTGTTCATTTGCATTCATTTACAATAAAATGATACATCTATGTCATTGGCTATATATTTTGTGTGGTGGATAAATGTTGGAAGTGAAAAATTGAAGAAAAGTGAAAAATTGCTCTGTTTTGATGGTTTACTCGAGTAATAGTAAAAAAATGGGTGTTCTGGAAAATCAGAAACAATTTCACTCTAGTAAAGGAAACACAGTCACTCGAGTGATATAAAGGATGGATCACTCGAGTAAGTATGAAATAGTCACTTGTGTGAAAAAACTGGTTGGATAATTCGAGTGAGAATGAGTGTCACTCGAGTGACAGGTGCTCCAGACGCAATTAAAACCGTGATTTCAAGACAGAACAGAACACAACCCTTTTTCAAAACCTCAACGCCGCCTCTTCACCTCTTCCTCATTTGCATAACCACGTCCAAAAATACCAAACCAGACCTCACCCATCCATTTTTGACCTCCAAACAACTTGTTTTACCTATCATTTCAACCAAAAACACTCAAAATCGCCACAAACTTCATCTCTCACCCAAAACTGAACCCTAACTCCCATTTCTGCAAAAATTTCTCAACCTAACAAAAGAAGGGTCAAAAGAACGGCACAAAGGAACATTGTTGAAGAGGACTCTGATTCTTCCACCCGATCTCCTCCTCTTCAACGTAAAACTCAAAGCGGAGGCCACCCACGACCCAAGGCACTCCAGGAGCAAGCCATCTATCAATATGGGAGAATTGCCTCTAGATTCAAGGTTCATTTCTCGACTGGCACAAGAGACATACTACACGGTAATCAAGAAAGAAAAACTTGTGCCTTCTATGATTTTTTGAGTATGATGTGTTGAGTGAAGCGGGATTTGATATAGAAGAATTGTTTAGAACTTCTCTTGGTGTTAGTGAATTGCTAGGATATAGCAATGTGATTTACAAAGATTTGGTTGCCGAGTTTTATGCTAATATGGAAATTGCTAAGCGGCCAAATGAACCAAGAATTGTTCTTAAAACTTGGGTTTGTAGGCTTTGTAGGTGGTTCAATATTGAAGAAGGTGGTATTACTCCTACCGGTTTGACTCAACATAAAAAAGGCCAATATGAGGAGATAAATGCAATAGTGGTAGTGACAGTGATGCCCCAGTGGAAATAGGAGATGAATTTACCTTGGAAGATGCCTACAAGTATTTGAAAAGATTTGTAGCGGTTGTTAAAGTTTGGGGCTAGTGAGACTTGAAGCTATTGATCTTCTGGGACATCTCAGAATGATTTATTATGCATTGAATCGAAGCATTATGCCTAAATAAGACTCCCAAAATTACATCACCAACATTGATACAAAACTTCTTTGACATGCCCTCAAGCAAAACAAAATCAACTTTTTGGCCTTGATTATCAAATGGATGAAGTACAAATGGAAGCAATTTTATAAGAAGTCATATGAAAACGGGAAAAAGAAAGAAGGTTTGCCATATGGAGTACTCATCACCAATATTCTTCAAGAGAATGGGATTGATCATTCGGGTGAAGAGTTTCAAGAAGTGCCTTATGCAAGGTTTTTCAACAAAACCAACTTGGGAAACACAAGAATGATCAAGACTTTGAATTGAGGATGGATCTTTGGAGCTCATGTTAGGTTGGAGACGGATCAACTTGCCTTTGAGAGAGATAAATATCGCATTCCTCCTCTTATTGATCACACCATTGGTAGTTCGCGAGGTGGAAGAAAGGGTGAAAGTGGAGCTAGTTCATCTTGCACCACGGTTAGTGTGGAGGAATTTCGAAAACTTGAAGCTAAGGTGGACAAGGTTGATAGCAAGATGGAAAAAATACTTGGTTTTGTTAGTGGCATTAGGGAATGGATGAAGGAAGCTCGATGCACCAACAACGATGTTATGCCTTCTAATTCCGCACCTCCTCCACCATCGGCTCCATGATCTAGTTGGACATCTAGGATCAACATTTCACTCATTTTTATACATTTGCATTCTCATTTGAACATTATGTTATTTGGAAAATTTGTATGCCTATTTGCATAGTCAAACTTGATTGGTGTATTTGGCTAATTTGTAAGCCTATATGAATGAATGCTTTGATGTTTTATTCATTTGGTTTTGATTTCTATATTTTTTGTGTTGATGACAAAAAGGGGGACAAAAATGGAATAGGTTTGATTATGCTTAAAAAAATTGTCCTAAATTTGTCAAAATTTGATAAGGTGTAAATGTCTTGTTCAGGGGGAGTTACATTGAGCTATTCAGATTATGGACTAACCAATGTGACAAGGTTAAAAACCTTGATCAAATTTTAACCTTGTTGTCATTGATAGATGCATAAACTAAGGGAAAGTATCAAACTTTTTCATGTTTTGTCATCATAAAAAAGGGGGAGATTCTTGAACCAAAGGTGGTTAACATTCAAGTCCCTTTAGGTTTTTCATGATGAACAAAATGGTGTTTGATACTTGGATGAATTTCTCACTTCATCAACATCTCACTCTAGTAAACAATCCATTCACTCGAGTAACATTTACCCAGTTTATTTCACTCGAGTAACCTGAAGACACTCAATCGAGTAACTCATCATTTGGACTTCCAGAGGCTAATGGTTAAAGTTGTCACTCGACTAACAAGACACTTCACTCGAGTAATCCATCCATTAGTTCACTAGAGTAACTCAAAGTCATCACTCGAGTAACCAAAGTTCCATAAGAAATTGGTTGAAGAGGATCACTCGAGTAAGCGTAGGTATCACTCGAGTAACAAGTTTAAGCCTACTCGAGTAATTTGTATGTCCGATCACTCGAGTAACATGGTTGATCACTCGAGTAATCCATTGAAGACAACATCATTCCACCTACGATTGACATAATCAGAGTTCAAAAGCCAATAGTTGGTGGTCCCAACGATATGAAAGATATATCACTCGAGTAAGGGAAGAAGGTCACTCGAGTAACAGGTTGTGAACATCAAATTTCTAGAAAAGGCTCACTTGAGTAACATTATATGTCACTCGAGTAAGGTGCTCTGTCATAAGCATTTAATGCTCGATTTCTCTATCTCACAATGGCTCTAATCAATCCCTCAACGGCTCTTTTGACATGAGAAACTATAAATACATTAAGTGGACTTCAGAAAACATCGATGAACACTTGAGCATTTATTTTCTAGAACAACCAAGCATCAAAGTATTAAATTCTTAGTTTTATTGATACAAGTCATTTGTTCATCTATTTCCATTTTTCATTGCTTGTATCATTAGTTTATATCTTGTTGGTGAGTGTTTGTTAAACACATTGTTAAGAGTGATTGTGAGTGGGATCAAAGGGTATATCCTTAGGTTGGTTTTTATTCTTGAACCAAAATTAATAACATTGTAAGAGTTATCACTTGGCTAGAAAGTGAAGTTGTAATTTTTGTGAAGATTGATAGTAAAAATCTTAAGTGGTGATACTTATGTAGTGGACGTAGGCATCAAGTTGGTCGAACCACTATAAGTTTTTGGTGTTCTTTCTCTTAGTGCATTAATTTTGAAAGAAAGTTCAAAGCTACTTTTATCACACTATTCAACCCTCCCCCTTCTAGTGTGGTTATTGACTCTACATAATCAACTCTTTATTTTTTAGAGTGAACAGGAATTATTAGTATTAAGGGTATATAGATACATACATATGGTAAAATATATTTTAAGTCAAGGAAATTACACCCTATATACTTTTTTTTTGCTTTCATTTTTACAACATCATTTTAAAAAATAATTATTTTAATGCAATTTTAAATTATCTAATCTTACATACAACACTCACACATTTTGAATTTCTTAAATACAACAATATTAATACCATTTTTTCATTTCTCTCTCCTCTCTAACTCATTTGTCTCTTTCTCTTCACTCACTCCTTATCAATTCTCTCTCCTCTCTTCACCTCCTCTCCTTTTATCTTCTCGATCAGTTTCTCTTCCTCCCTCTCCTTCTGGGCCTTCGCCTCCCATTCCTCCTCTGCCTCTGCCTCCTCCTTTTATTTTTTTTTTCTCTTTCTCTTTCCCCTATCCCCCCTTCGACTCGATTTGTTCTCCTTTGGTCTTCCTCGGTTTTTCTCCGATCTTCCTCAATTTTCCTCCATCTCTCTCCCTGACCTCCTACGTGGTGCGAACGAGAGTGAGATTAAGACTATGGCGGTGAACGACACAAGAGAGAGAGTGGGACGTGAATGTTAGTGGGCACTGAACTGAAGAGAGAGAGAGAGACGTTATTGGTCAGAGAGGGCACGATAAAAATTGTCGACTTTGAGATGAGGGCGGCGACTAGGGTTTGTAAATCCTAGTTGGCTCCCACAGAAGAAGAAGGAGTAATATGAAATTTATAAACAACATTTACCAATTACTAAATCAATACCGTACTCTTAATGTACTCGTTTTGATCTAATATTTATGATTTATTCTCATTTTTTCGACTTTGTACTCCACATGTACTCATTTTGTACTCAAATAACAAAAACATAAAGGTTTTTGTTTTGTACTCTATTTTGTTGGTATTTTGTTGCGTATTTTGTTCTTTTTTTGTTGTTTGTAATCGTGTTGTACTCCACATATATTCGGTTATACTAGTCAAAAGAGTTTTAGTTTTGTTATTATACTAATTGTACTCGTGTTATTCTCTACATGTATTTGGTTATACTAGTCAAAAGAGTCTTCATTAACACTACTATGTACTATGGTTGTACTCCACATTTACTCAAGTTGTACTCTGCACTCAGGTTTTATTTCGTTTGTACTCTTTCTCATTTATTTAAATGATTTGGCCAAAACGCGGTTAACAGTTTAACCGGAAGATCAACACGCAGTCAAACTGTTGTATTTTTGAATATTTTATTCCATATTTACATTTTTGATAATTTTTTCAATTAGTGTTGTATTATAGAAATTATTTTTTGTTTTGTTGCCCATTTTTATACATCACCCTTTTAAATCTCATATTTCATGATTAAAAAAAATCTTTCACCAATTTTTCATTCTTAAATTATTATATTGGACTCTAATAATCCATTTTACTAGCTGGTAACGTAGATTGATATATAAACATCCATCAAAATGTAAGAGTCACCTATGAGCAATGATCGATGTAAGTTTACACATTCACTCCAAGAACATTCGGACAGAAAGATACTTTTTTTAATCCCAAAATGCTACCTTTTTAACATTTCCAACGGTAAATATTCAACAATTTCAGTGAGGTCCAATAACTTTTACTTTCTAAAGCTCTGCTCCAGAGTTAGTTGGTTTACTATCAGAGCTGAATGATGCTGTTGAACAACTTGAAAGTCTTAATTCACTTATAAACAAGGTATCGTGCTTCTGCTTTCCAGTTTTCTGAGTTCACTGAAGCATGCTGCTGAGCATGGCTCATTTCTAGGCATTATTTTATTCGAAGGAATTTTATAGTGATAGAGTTTTCAGTAGGTAATCTTGCTTAACCACATTACTTGTATGCTTTATCTCTAGTTTAGAATTGGAGTCACGGCGGTAGCCGGAATACACTATTTAGAGGTGAAGCAGCTTCTGTTGGTGGCATATTGCCAAGCTATAACCTTCTACCTCCTTCTCAAATCTGAAGGACACTCAGTTCGTGATCATCCTGTCATAGCTGGCCTTGTCGAGATCAAGGGCTTAATAGATAAGGTTTTAAGCTCTTCTTGCATATTCTAAATTTGTTCTTCATGATATTCTTGTCATTTTTAGATGATTATGCAATTGTTTTGTTATGTCAACACTAGAGAGAAATAAGTGCTATCCGTTACTTGGTGGCTTTTGTTTTATAATGCCGGATCTACTAGCAAGTTTAGGTGTGATTAATTCTCCATGGATGCATTGTGGCTTGCAATCTATTCCATGCAATTTATAGCATAGATTTCACATTGCTTCCTGGTAATTTGTCTTGTCATAAGAGCACCACAATCACATCAGCGGCCAGGAATGCTGCTGAGAAATTGATGTTTAAGTATTAGCTTTTAGATACAGCTTCTTTGATAATGCTTTTTAATACTTAGTTTTGTATTTAGTTTGATGGAAGCTACATTATGAGTGAAAATGAAAATACATTATCACATATGCAAAGTACTGGATGAGTTGTCTAATGATTCACACTTGACAGGTGAAAGAACTAGATGGGAATCTCCCATTGGAACTTGAAGACTTTGTGAAAGAAAATTATCTGGCTGATGTAATGCTTGATACAGTTACAGAAAATGGA
>CAODLS011171273.1:0-23949 GCA_948243855.1 Flueggea neowawraea
ACTCCAAGGTCAACCCATATCATATATCTCAAAGTTGGACCATGACCAATCATTGGTGTCATTCAAGTACGCTAGACTGTTTCTAGCTACAAGTGTGATATCCAGACAATTTAGAATGACAAGATTCACCTTGAAACACATGGTATTATCATAACTTATACGAAGATACCATTCTCTTGAAAAATGTCTAAGGTCATACATTGTATAATGAAACCATTGGTTCAAACCCCATATATTTCATTTCTAAATTCTTTATTGAGAATTGGATGATGAAACTATTAGATTAAACTTTATAGATTTCTACTCCAGATTCTCTATTGAGAAAATGAGTCTCTACATCCGTTGATGTAGGTCGAGATATAGACTAGCCTAAATACCAAAGTCTATTCGATATAGGTAAATCTTTCAACAAGGTGGACTTACCAATCTTGTTGTGTAAATCCCCTTTAGCGATTATCGATGCCTTACTCGATTTATCGCTTATGTATCCACTTATCTCCAATAGGTGTTCACCCGTTGAGTAGATTAACCCGTTCTTAAATATAGTACAATCTCTCAAATGTCATATATACTTTCATTGTTATTTTCATTGGGATGAGTGAACCTCTAATATACTCATATGTTCATCCTTGACTTGTGGGGTTACTAAAAGGATCACAATCGAATCATTTATCAAAAAAATGTCGTCGTAAGACTTCATCCCTTTTAGTTTTATGCATTTTCAAAAAAAAAATACTCTCACTAGTTTCAAGTTCACTACTTCTACTGGAAAATAAGAATCTTGATGCCCTAAGTGGGTTCAAGCTCCCTATAAGAACTCCCATTAGGATCAAGATTTTCTATTCCCACTAGAAGTAGGGCATCCTAGACAGAGACCAACAATATTTTCTAAACATATTCGAAAAAATCTTGTTGGCTCTGATACCAATGAAGGAATTCTATACCGGTTTAACTAATAAACAATATAATAAATATGTTCGACTTACTAACCTCAATTCCAACAGAAACTAGCAACAGAGCAAGACTAATTTTATGTTGGTCTTGCGAGCAAATAACGGTTGAAATGTCAACAGGAGTGCTCGGTTGTTTCGCAGTCTAGATGTCACACGTGATCTGTACAGGACTCGGGACAGGAGGTCTCAACCTCTCTCTCTCTCTCCCGATTTTGGAGGTGGTGGAGTGAATGAAGGAAAGGAAGGAGCAAAGCTCCTTATATAAGCCATCAAACGGGCTAACGGGCCTAATGGACCCAACGAATCTATTTCATCCCTAACTCAATTGAACTTGTCAATTGGTCTCGGTTCATCGTATTGGTTCACACCTTGACTAACCGGATTTGCTTCTCCTCAATTAGGCTTTCCAATTTATCTCGGTCCACATTCTTAATTTACACCTTAACTGACTGAGTTTAGTTCACCCGTAATGGGCATACCACTTTTTCCAACAATAAAAAAAACGGTCAGACGATTCTTCTGGGGCTACAAGGATCAGGATAGAAAAATTCATCTTGTTAATTGGCTTGAAGTTTGTAGACCGAAATCTGAAGCCGGGTTGGGAGTTAAACCTTCACAGGTGGTTAACCAAGCATTTATGATCAAGCTAAGCTGGCGGACTCTCAACAATCCTCAATCCTTGTGGGTTCGCATTCTTAGAGCAAAATATATTCAAGGGGAGGAGATGGACTTTGGAAAATCGCGTAGCTACAATTTGTTACCGTTGTGATCAGGTATACTGAAAAATATTGTTCATTTACAGACTAACTGTTTGTTCTTTGTGGGTAATGGCAGGTCTACGAAATTTTGGATTGACAATTGGGTTGAGATGATGGGTCCGCTAGTCAACCATGTTATTGTCCCTTTAAATCAAGATCAACTGAATTTATTTGTGGCGGATGATTTTGATTCGGGTGTTTGTACCAGGGATTTTCTGGCTTCTATGTTACCGATCCATGTTTTGGAAGCGGTGTTATCTATGCATCCTCATTCTCCTCATGGTCAAAATGATCTCATTGCTTGGAAAGGCTCTGCGTTGGGCAAATTCAATTTGGCTTCGAGTATCAATTATATTCAACAGGGCACCAATGATCAAGAACCGTAATCGATTGACCCCTGTTGGAGGATGCTATGGAAAGGGCTGGTTCGAACTAAGACTTGCTTGTGGCTTGCGTTTCATGGCAGGTTACCTACTAACTCGCAACGTATGTTTAGGAATATGAGTAATTATGCTGTTTGTACTCGATGTAATTCAGGGGTGGAGACAGTTCTTCATGCATTGAGAGACTGCCCTGTAGTTCGGCATCATTGGCAGGGGTTAATTCCTAATCAGGTAAGAAGTTCTTTCTTTTCTCTTACTTTGAGAGAGTGGTTGTTTGATAATTTAGACAGCCGTGTTTGTAATGATAGCAAGGTTGCTTGGCCTTTGCTTTTTGGTAGCGTGGTTTGGCTTTTTTGAAATGATCGGAATACAGAAGTTGTTGCAGGTGGGATGAGAATGAAACATGCTGCAGGAAAATGCATTAATATTGCTTTTAATCATATGCATGCTAGCAAATTGGTTAACAGGATTAGTACTAGACATATACCATTTTGCACTAACTCCAAGACCTTTAATAGGAAAATTACCTTAAATGTGGATGGTGCTGTCTCATTTCCTAATAAGATCTTGGCAGTGGGTATAATTGCTAGAGATATATCTGGGTTTGCTCTTAAATGTCGTAATATCAGACTAGGTTTTTTTTGTCTCCGTTGCTAACTGAGCTTAACGCTATTTTGGGTGGTCTTAATATGATAGTGGAGTATGGGTGGTATAATAGCTCCTTAGAATCTGATTCTAAACTTGCAGTTGATATTTCTAATTCCTCTGGACACTGGTATGGGCAACACCAATCGATTGTCGATACAATTCGTCAACTTCTTCAGACTACTTGTACTAGCATTTGCTTCGTGCCTAGAGAAGAAAATCTTTGTGCTGACTGGCTTGTTAAAAATGGTTTAGCTCAATCTTTTGAGATTCACGACTTTGTGACTTTTCCTTGTGTACTTATGAGTTTATTGTATTTTGATAAGATTTGATGTTGTAATTACAGTATTCTTCTACCACAAGTGAGGACAATTAATAATAGCTAATGAGACGTCATCCTCTTTTACTAAAAAAAAGCTGCCAACTTGGTGCAGACAGGCATACATCATGCACCAGGCAGGCATACACCAGTGAACAATAATGCAAGGCTATTCTTAATTTATCCAAAAAAACAGAAAGAATTACAAGTACAGGAAAGAAAGAAGGGTGATCTGCAAATTATGATGACAGGACAAACAAATGGCCTATATCTACACTTTTGAACAGCTACAGACTTGAAATGGCTATATTACATTATAATTCCCCTCTTTACCACCAAAAGGACTTTCCTGATTTCTTAAAAATTTCATGCTGTATTGAGCTGGCCAAATTGCAGCCACCATACTTGCCTACCATAAACAGAAAAGCTAACGCCAACTGTTGTTAAAAGCACGCCTAAGCCCTCAAGAACATCTTCAAGCAGCATATTTTTATAAAAATTGCGTAAATGCTATTAGAAAATCCCACTCATGACGATTATACATTGGACTCATTCACGTCTTTAAGAAAAATTAGAGAATCATGAGACGATCACCAAGAAAACAAGAATTCTCTAACGAATCATTACTTTCCATAGATTTTGTTGTGCGTCTCAAAATAAAGTGCCCTTCTAGCATAAAAGGTAGGACTGTTGGTTGTCAAGACGTTTTCTTCAAAAGATCCGGTGGGGCTAATAAAATGGAAAGTGATTAGCATCCTAAGATTAGATGCAAATTATAGATCAATAGCTTTGTTAGCTGGAAAGCCATGCTCATATAAAGTATACATTCTTAGCCTATGAACTGTACCACTGATGATTCATTCTTTTCTGTTTTGATTTTTAAATAACCTTTGAAACCAGTCATATACACAGCATGCAACTGCAAATCAATTTCATGGCCTGAAACTTTGCTAAACTTTTATTTTTTTTAAAAAAAAAAAGAAAGGTCAGCTGAAAATGCTATTGATAAAAAAATTTAGTTTTTTTATTGGGTTTTACTGATAATCGAAATGCTCGAGATAATTCTAGTACTACGACACTAATAAGCTAAGCTTATTGATTGTTGTTGAAACATAGATGTCGTATTGGAAGCAAAAATGACAAATGAAGAAGCAAAAAGGCTAAAAAGAGAGTATTCTTTAATTACAATTTTCAAAATGGGAAGGGTAAAGAAGTAGTAACGATAAGCAAAAAAGGAAAAGCTAGATATTATTGCCAATCTCTCCTACTCTGTCTTGTCCCCTAAGGCTCTCAAGAAATGTCTTGTAGGTGAGCCCTTACTGTCCACTCCAATCCATAAATATAAAAATTTCCACCTAATTTAAGCACCCTTCTTCAAGGAAAAAAGAAAGATTTACCAATAATTTCCCAAGACCTTCCAGCCAAATTCACCTCATATGCACTCATTATACCTGTACAATTCCTTATGATCAATCATGTATGATCGTTTGGAAAATTCATTAATAGCTTCTCAATGGCACCGTATTTCTTGATATATACACCTCCTATGCAAGTATCGTGTTATGTAATCCAATATTTTTCTTACTCTGTTCCATTATATCAGTTAGTGTAGACACATTTTTCATATGACAACAGTGAGAGGAACTGCAGCAGTTAAGCTGAATTTATTTATATACCACCAAAAGAGAACAGCCAACTACCAGTGAGAGTTGACTGAAACATTAAACAAAACAGTGGGGGAAAAATGGAATATTAACTAGTGATGATAAGAAAGATTAATTAGGGGATTTGGAAAAGGTAAAATAAAGCACTAGTCTTCATCAGTTGAGGTAAAACATAATTTACCTCCATGATTAAAGGTGATTAAGCAATATGGCCATTTAGCTCAAATAATGTAGTGTGTAATTGTATTGTTGTAAAAGCAATTTGGTTTCATAGCTTTAAAGCCAGATCTTGAATACATATAGCCACACCTACAACAAGAGAAAGAGAGCCATCATACCACACCAAAAACAAAAAGGATGAAAACAGCAAAACAAGATTATGACGACACAGAAACAGGTTGTGGAGCAGCAACAATCACAAATGCAAAGAATGAAGAACTCAGGCCTCATTGGCAGCATTAATGGAAGTCCATTGCAGGATGATAAGGAGGAGGAGATGTCGGCGTTGGCTATGTTTCGAGCAAAGGAAGAAGAGATTGAGAAGAAGAAAATGGAAGTTAGAGACAAGGTTCATGCTCATTTAGGACGAGTCGAAGAAGCAACTAAACGTTTAGCTGAGATTCGTGAAGTAAGTTAATATATTGAGATTAAACAAAAACATGTCATTAGATTAGTCTCCTTTTGTCTGAAAATACTTATCTTGTTGCAGTTTGTTATCAAAAATTATATTTTAATCCTTTTCTTTTGTGAGATATATATGGAGGATTCTTGAATGGATAAAAAATTTGCAGGAGCTTGAAGGGCTATCAGATCCAATGAGAAGAGAAGTTTCGATGGTTCGCAAGAGGATTGACACAGTTAACCGGGAGCTGAAATCCCTGGGACAGAGTTACCTCAAGAAGGTCAAAATTTTACTAAGCCTTGAATCTCTATTATATGTTGTTATGTTCAGAATGAAAATACTGATATGTTACTGATACCTGTTTATCAAATATTTTGTGACACAGTTCATGAAAAAAATTTGGGAAACCATAAAATTTTAAGCAGAAATTACTGCTGATTGTATTAATTTTCTTGCTTAACTATATGCTTGATTTTCTGCTCCATGTATACGAACATTGAATCCCTCATTCTTAGTATCCCGTCGAAGCAGTACTTTATATACTCTTGATACCCTCAAAAAGGTTGTTTCATGATTACAGGAGAAAGAATACAAAGAGGCGCTTGAAGCTTTCAATGAGAGAAGTAAGGAAAAAGCTCAGCTGGTTTCCAAACTAATGGAGGTAGTTACTTCTGATTAAGGGTTTTCTTTTCTCCATAATATCTCATTATTCTATTCATTGACACAAATTCTTTCCTGTTTTACTTTCATTTTCTCTCCTTGGCATGAACTGAACGGAAGCTTGTTAGCGAAAGTGAGAGACTAAGAATGAAGAAGCTGGAGGAGTTGAGCAAAAACATTGAAACTCTTCGCTGAATTTAATGAACTAATTACAGCAATAACAAGCTGCAACATTGTGTTTGCTGTAACTATAGAAAGATTATGATTGTGTATTTGAATTTAATGTATAAATTTTCTAATTTGGTGTAATTTTGAAGCTGTTTCCATGGACCGGAACCAAAGTATTAACCAAACAGGTAGTTGTTATTTCAAATTTTAATTTGAAACTTTTTCTATTGGTGTGTTGAGGCTTCACAAAAATTCTGTTCTTCAATCCTGAAGTAGAAATTGCATTACATGGATGTTTGCACTAGTAAACAAGCCAATCGTCTTTGTCAGCAATGGATGTGCCGCCACTGCAATTCCCTCTTTTACTCGAGTTAACATGGTGATCATGGAAATGTTGGTTTTGTTCACTAAATATATGTATAATGATTATCAAAGATACAATATAGAGAGGCTAAAGCAGAACCTACGAGAAGAAACTAACAAAAGACTACTGCATCTTTTGATATGATAATTTGTGTTGATATTTGCCAAATTTTCTTGGAAGTTATATAACTCCAAGATTCTGTTTCACTATTGCTGGTCCTGATTCAGCTTGTAGTATCCTAGTAAAAAACAAATGCAGTCTTAGATTCCCTTGATGAGGTGCACCAACTTCTCCACTGCCGAATGCAATTCTTGATCCCCTGTTTTTTTCAACCTCTTACTTAATTCTTTAGCTCTCATCTTCAGAATTACCTGCTAAACCCCACTAAATCCCTTTCATCAACATTCCTCAGAAATCCATCTGGTAAGGCCTCTAGAAGTGTCGTGTTCTCTTCACCATGGAACTTCACTACCCATACAAAGTTGGCCTTGCTAAGCTCCAACCCATGTGCTATTTCCTCCATCTCTTCCTTGGAAAGGAAATAATCACTTCCAAAACTGACACACACAACTGAACCTGAATCCTTCTCACTTAGACACTTCATGATATGTGCATCATCATCATCCATGTTAGAACTTAATGTTAATTAAATTATATTCATAACCTATTAACCGAAAAAATTGATAGCTATGTGTACAAATTTTAAAATTAAAAAATTGATGGCTATGTGTGCAAATTTTAAAATTATCAAAGTCTATTAGCTAATTGGTGTTAATTAGGATTAGGATTGGAAAAAAATGTTAATCGATAAATATGAAGTTGTTGAAAAAACCCAATTGAATTAACACCTTCAAAAAGTCAAAGATTGAAGGCTAATTTTTTTTTTTATAGTTCTTGGTATAATTATTATTTGGAGACTATTTTTTGGACTATTATTTGTATATTTATTGTTTGTATAATTATAATATTGATAAAAAAACTACAATAGAATCGACAATATAATATATTAATTAGATGAGTTTGACGTTAAATTTGTGATTAATTTGACCATTGAAATAAAAAAATTGAAAATATTCTTATTTAAAATTTACTAATTTAGTTACATAAAAGTAAACGATTTTCAAATTTATTGTTATTCACGAATAAAGGGATTTAAAATTTTAATATTAATTAACCTATTATTTAAAGTCTTAAAATATTTCTTTAAAAAGTTTATAAGTATGATTAATATTGATATCTCCAACTAATAACAAGTAATTGTTACCATTTACAATATATTTACTACTTGATCTCAAATGAAACAAAAGCTAACAAGAAACTTACATTAAAGTATAATCAATCAATATTTCTAACTTTATTTAGGAGTAAGATTAATATTATAAATTCTGGTAATTTGTACAGTAAAATTTGATATATAATGCCTTAACCAAAGAAAATGAGAAGTGAATCATATAGCAAATAATATATGATTGTGATTTAGTTGATTAAGAAAATAAATAAAATAGGTCGAAAATATAATAGTGCTATAAACATCCTTTACGAGTGAATTTAGAGGCATACAACATCAATATAAGTAGATCATATCTTCTCATAATTATTACTTTTAATTTTAAGTGATAAGAAATAAAAGACAAACTAAAATGAACACAATTTAAAAAAAATAACAAAAAAATGTAAAAATTCCATGTAGACCCTCTGCAGACAAAATAAAATCAAAAAAAGAAAATATCTTTTAGAAAGTTATTGTTATAACTAATAATAACAAGTCTAATCTATTAATATGTCATTCAATTATATTGTAGGAAAATGTCGCATTTGAAGGAAGAATTTAACTTACTCAATAAAAAGGACTAACAGTATTACACATGTAAAATTTGCTCCACGAAAATTATTTCTTTAGATAAAGATGAGAAAATGTGTTGAAATTGTAACAAACAAATATTGTTTATGAAGAAGTATAATTGTAATTTTTACCAAAATATTCCTAATTGAAAATGATCCAAATTGTGAAAAAATGAATTAATAACATTCATGGTCATAAAAGTTAGGAAACACAAAAAATTGTTGTGTGAGGTAATTCAACACTCTTTCCAACTTTCAACACTCATTAAAAAAAGACATTTTTTGCGACAATTAATTAAAAATAGAAAAAGGATAAATACAAGAACAAATTTTAGAGAAGACTAATGTTGGCGCAAGCTAAATATCACAAATTTTTGAGATCTATTAAAGAATTATTTCTATAAAAAAATGTCTGTTATTAAACATATTGTAATTTGAATTTATATGACCAAGACAGTACATGTCTTTTTTAGAACTTTTTGTCATTTTTATATTTCTAATCTATTATACTTTCTTTTATACATAAATTTAATAAATTATTTTTTAATTAAAAATTACTCGGTGAAGTATGAAGGAAAAGAAAAAAAAATACAATGAATTAAACAATCATGAAAGAAGACTATATATTAATTAAATTATTCAAAGGAGAGATGCCAAAAAAGTCCAAAAGGAACCCTTTTTTCATTCAAAATGCAAATGAAGGTAAATTAATAATATTATTCTATGTTAATTATCATAAATGCTCTATGATAGAGAATAAATAGAATTAAAATGACGAAGTAAATTAAGACAAATCTTAACTAGACAATTTCAATTAACAAAGTTTGATAACAATGACTGAATTCCAATTCTTTAACACACGTTCCTAATTCTTGCAATCTTATTCTTGCTTTTTTTATTCAGTATGTATAATAGACATAACTATTTTTTTTTGTTTAAAATAAATATTTGAAGGTCCAAAATTTTGAAAAATAACTATTGTTAGTGTTCATAATAAGAACAATAAATAATAGGAAAAAATTTTTAGTTTTAGTGTCTATTTTACATTATTGAATTATCATCTATGTCCAATTTAGTAGATTTTTTAAATTAATATATAAACTTATTAACACGCTTTCAATTTATTAGATTTCAATCCAATTTAAATATTAACTTATAAATACACTTCTTATCAGTGCAGAAATAAAACATAAGTTGTACAGTTACATATTAATAACTAAAAAGGATAAAAAAAATTAAAATTAGATTATACACACTTAATTCTAATTTACTGTCAATTTTTTTTTCTTTTGTTGTTTTAGATGAAATTGTACTTTTGGATTTTATTCTTTATATAGTCTTAGAAAAGAGTTTGTTAAATAAAATTACGCATACAATAGGTTGATCTATGTTTGAATTTCTACTTTGATTTAGCTTAATCTAATTAATACAAAGAATCACAATATTTATAGAAAACTATGAGAAGGAACCACCGCAAAAAAAAAAATAGATGAGTAATACTTTAAAAAATTTAACGTGTTTCATTGAAAATAAAGAAAAGTGATTAAAAAATTAGTTTTAAAACCTTTCCAATTAAAGGTAAATTCACGTTCCAAAGATAAAAATATTTCTACAACTAAAATACATCTTAACAAAGTTCAAAAAGATTTAAATATTTTAATTTAAATACATGATGATTAGCTTCGTGTTTTATTGTCATATATAGTGTGTATTTTGTTTAATTTATTAAAAAATATTAATAGTTGTCTCAAACTATTGTGAGTTACAATTAATAAGTAAATAAATTATATTATAGAAACATATTTGGTAAATGATTAACTTAATGCTTAATGAAGAATGAACTAACTAAAATCTACAAAATCAAAACATGACAATTGAAGACAACTCAATAAATTTAGATTTGTCGAAGAAACACCAACAACTCAAGAGAAAAAGATAAAAAAGAAAATAATAAATAATAAATCATTAAAGAGATAAAAAAATAAAGTTAAATTAGAGTATACAAATGGTGAAAAGTTAATGCATTACAAAAAAAAAAAGAAAAAAGGGATCAACAATAAATGGATTAAGATTAGGACAATTTACTAATAAATTTTTTAACTAAAATAAATAAATAAATAAATTGGATTAGTTATTTTTGTTTTGAATTAAAAAATTTAGATGTATTTATGTGCTAAATTTTTTACTATTTGTTGGCAATTAACTTTCATGAATAATTCTTATATTTCTTTATCAATAAAATTTTATTTTATTATATTAATTTTAGAAAAACAGAAATCATCCACACAACATGAGTGGCGAGAAGTATCAATAGGGATATAGCAATTTTAGGATTTGTTCAAATTGGACAAATGAGAAGGAATCGAAAAACACCAATTAACCGAGTTTTTTAGTTTAATTAAATTTTTTATTTTTTTTTAAATTTCAAATAAAACAAAAACATTGTACTCTTTTGTCTCATTTCACCTTTTATAGTATTTATCTTCTGTAAACATTTAAAAAAATCTTTTTTACTAACTAAATACATTACAAATTATATAATTAATAAAATAAATAAAAAATAATACTTTTATATAAATCACGAATGCCACAATTTATGGGATAAATTAATAGCTAAAAGTAAATGCATCTCAAAACAAAAGAAAAAGGACAATAAATTGACGAACATAAAAACAACATGCCAATAAATTATTAAAAAAACTCAACAAATTACATTATTCTTTTCTTTAGTTTTATATAATTTTGATATACTTATTTGATGCGTCAATTACTATTTATTGTGTTATTTAACTATCATGGATAGTATTATCTTTATTAATCTCAATAAAAATATGTTTTATTATACAAACTTATCACTAAAAATCACACGCGCATCGTGCTTATCAAATTTACCAGTCTATGTATAATATACTAAAACTGTTGAGTTTAATAAAGGAGTCCTTGAAATACCACGTTTCACAATGGATGATTTCAGCAACTCTATCTTACTCATTGTGTTGCATTTGAGCAATGCTGCAACCATTGCTCAAAGCGCATAATCAGTTATGTTATTTTTATCAGTTTATGGGCTGCCTCACAAATACACCTGCCAATGCTGTTTTTTTTAGGCCATCACAAGATCATTGAGAATTACTTTGGAACTGATGAGGAAGTTTGTTGAAAGATTGTCTTAGCTGCTGCAAAAAGACACATTTAATGCTTGCTATTTTTTTTTTAATTTTCACATGTTTTTTTTTTATGTTTAGATTCTTTGACTATTTCTTTGCTGTATTAGTTGTTAGTTGCTGATTTTGTGGAGTTTGTTGATAATGTAAATATGCTCCACTTAGTTGCTTATTTCTAGGATGTATTAGTTGTTTTTTATAGTGTTTAAACTCATTTTTGGTCAATAAAAGAAATAGATTTTGCAACTCATTTTTCTGTTGTTATTGCCTTGTATTTTCTGCTGCTTTTGTTATTCAATCACAAGTAGACTCTAAAAAGTCTAACAGTGATATCAGAGCCCTCTTTTTAAAAGACCTGTGATTGAGAAAAAAAATTATGTCTCTTTGTTTTCTTCTACCATGGATTCAAAAACTCCTTTCACTGCACGAGCACCACCAATCTTTAATGGTGAAGGTTATCATATCTGGGCATCAAGGATGGAGGCTCATCTAGAGACAAATGATATTTGGGAAGCTATTGAGGAGGATTATGAAGTTCCTCCATTACCTGCAAACCCAACCATGACACAGATGAAAAATCACAAGGAGAAGAAATCAATGAAGTCCAAGGCAAGAGCTACACTATTTGATGTTGTCTCACCTGAAATCTTTGTCAGAATTATGACAATGAAATCAGCTTTCGAGGTATGAAATTTCCTGAAGGAGTTTGAAGGAGATGAGAGGATCAAAGGAATGAAAATTCTAAATTTGATCAGAATTTGAGCTTCAAAAGATGAAGGATTCAGAGACTGTCAAGGAGTACTCTAACAAATTGATCAGCATAGCCAACAAAGTAAGGTTGCTTGGTTCTGAATTTCCTGATTCTAGATTAGTTCAAAAAATTCTTGTAACTATTCCTGAAAGGTTTGAAGCAACCATTTCTTCGCTGAAAAATTCTAAAGATGTGTCAAGGGTTAGCTTGGCAGAGTTGTTGAATGTTTTTCAGGCACAAGAATAGAGAAAGCTCATGAGGTTTGAAAGGTCTATTGAAGGTGCATTAGCTGCAAGAGCTCAGTCCAGTAAGGGAAACTCAAGTTCTGATTCTCCTAATACCAATAAGGGAACAAAATCTGATTTTCCTCCTTGTAAATATTGTGGAAGGAAGAGTCATCCACCTTCCAAATGCTGGAGAAGGCCACACCAGCAATGTGAGAAGTGTCAGAAAATGGGGCATCATCAAAGAATTTGTAGGAGCAACACTCAACAAGAGACTGTGACACAAGTGAATTTGCAGCAGAAGAATGTTGCTCAGGTAGCTGATAAGGAAGAAAAGGAGCAACTTTTTTGTGGTCTCTTGTTTTGCTAAAAGTGACAAATGGCTTGTTGACAGCGGATGTACAAATCCCATGACATTTGATTGTTATTTGTTTAAGGAGCTAGACACTTTGGTGACATCAAAAGTGAAGATTGGCAATGAAGAATACATTGCAGTAAAGGTAAAAATGCACAATTGCTATTGAAAGCATCTCAGCTACAAAATTTATCAAAGATGTCTTGTTTGTACCTAACATTAGCCAAAATCTTTTAAGTGTTGGTCAATTGCTTGAGAAAGCTTTCAAAGTTATCTTTGAAACAAATCAATGTCTAATCAAGGATGCAAAAGGTAATGATGTGTTCAAATTGAAGATGCAAGGAAAAAGTTTTGTTTTGGATCCTTTGAAGAAGAAGCAAGCAATATTTTCTGCTGTCAAAATCAAGGCTGAAGTTTGTGAAGAGCCTAGGATTGAACACCAAGTCACTGCTCTGCAGAAAAATGAAGTTCTTGTTAGAGGTATAAGTTCACATTCTGAAATTTACCAGAGGTTTAATGTTGCTATTTATGAGCCAATAGACTTTTGGAAAGCAAAGAAAGATCCAAAATGCTTAGCTACAATGAAGGAGGAGTTGAGCTTGATTGAAAAAAAATCAAACTCGGCAACTAATAAAAAGATCTGAAGGCACAAAAGTGATAGGTGCAAAATGGATTTTCAAAACCAAACTGAATCCATATTAGGGATGACAATGAGTAAGGTCTACTAATACACTTACCTGTACTCGTAGTTCATATTAGGTACTCATACCCTACCCGAACTCCTGCAGGTGACAAAAATTATTATCCGTACCTAACCCACATGGTATCTGTTTACTCGTAGGGTACTCATTTACCGTGGTTTAAATTTAATTAATTAACTTAACAAATAATTTACTATCAATTTAGAACAATAGATTAAAAAATGCCCGAGATAATATGAAATACTATATTCACACAATATAATATAAAAGTTATAATTTACAACTAAATGTAATTAATGAAATAGTAATGTGATAAGTTATCACTTGAAGGAAAATTTATACAAAAATTATAATCTAAAATATTATATAAGGATAAAGATGACAACGTTTCCAAATTCCAACATTCTCATTACAACCTCTAAATTACAGCTCTTAATTCTAGTATGAGAAAATATTATACCAAATATGTATTATTAACATTTGTGATAGTAACATACCAACATATGTTAGACCAAAATATATCAAAATGTTAGACAAAAAAATATTATTCTTGAACTCTCATGTTTGATTTGTTGTAGTTGACTATGTAATAAAATAACACACATATTAAAAATAAATTAGAAAAATACTTGAAACAATTATTAATATCAATAAATAAGATAAAATATAATACCTAGAACTTCTAGTTCATCTTATATATCATCAAAATAAGTGTCATACTCATCAAAATAGTCTCATTCTAGTTATAAATTAATTTATTCAAATACTAGAATTCATTTGCTTTCCCCCTTCTCTCTCTCTCTACATGGGCATTACATAAATACCAATAACAAAAATTGATATTACTAGTTCACTAAGCCAATTTTTAATATTTTGGCAGATTTTCGAAATTGCACGTGTCAAAAAAATTTATAAATTGCATTTTGACGGACTTGTATGAAACTTGTTTAAATTTTGTCTAAAGTCTGTTTATATTTCAGACCTTTTTAATTTTTTTTAAAAATTTATTTATACGTTGTTTATATGTTATTTATATTTATTTATATATTGTATATATGTTGTTTATATATTATATATATGTTGTCTATATATATTATATATATTTATATATTGTATATATAAGTTATAAATATAGTATAAATAAGTTATAGAATTAATATATTCTGCATGTCTGTGGAAAATAGACTCTACACCAACTCTTGTAATCTCATCAGGAGAGCTTGCCAATGAGGTCAGCAAGAACCATGATGTTGTTTTTGCAGATTGGCCCAAACCCAGTGCCGGAGAAGTCATGTTTTACGGCTGGACTAGCTTGTCTTCGCTCCCTATGGCGAGCACTGGAGGCAAGTCAAGAAGGTCTGCGTTCTGGAAGTTTTGAGCCAAAGAAGAGTTCAGCAGTTTGATTATGTTAGAGAAGAGGAAACTGCGAAACTCGTGGAGAAGTTAAGGCTGTCCTGTTCAAAAGGAGCTTAAGTTGATCTCAGTGACATGCTTGTTACTGTGTCAAAAAATGTAATTTCGAGGTCTGCACTTGGAAGAGTTTATGAGAATGAGTACAGTAATGAGAGTTTTGGAGATATGGTGAGGAAGGCAATCGACTTTTTTGGTTCTTTCAACTTCAAAGATATTTTTCCTGCTCTGGGATTTATGGATGATCTTACTGGCTTCAACCGAAACCTTAAAAAGGCTGCCAAGAATTTGCATGATTTTCTTGACAAGGTCATTGAAGAACATCAGGTTCCGAAGACCGATGACTCCAAGAAAGACATTGTTGACATGCTTCTTGAAGTCCAGAATGAGCGCAAGCTTGACATCGAATTCACTCGTGAAAACCTTAAAGCTGACTTGATGGTGAGTTCTTTCTCTCTATGCTTACAATCTTGTTAGGAAAAAGTAAATTTCATCATATAGCATGTAACATATTGATCTTGAACTGTTGCTTCTATTACAGGACATGTTTCTAGGAGGGACTGATACAACTGCAACAACAATGGATTGGACAATGGCAGAGTTGATGAAAAACCCAACAGTACTGAAAAAAGCACAAGAAGAGGTAAGAAGAGTGGTAGGAGAAGGGAAATCAAAGGTAGAAGAAACTGATCTTGATAAACTGAACTACCTAAAATGCATAGTGAAGGAAACTCTGAGGTACCGCTTTTCCGGGATCATTCCAAGGGCAACCACTTGCAGCACCAAACTACTAGGCTATGACATTCCAGCTAAAACAAGAGTGTTGATCAATACTTGGGGAATCCAGAGAGGCCCCAAGCTCTGGGACAGGCCAGATGAGTACATTCCAGAGAGATTTCTGGACAATTCTTACGATTTACTGGGACAGAACAAGGAGTACATTCCATTTGGAGCTGGTAGAAGGCTGTGCCCTGGAATTTCTTATGCACTCAGAGAAGTTGAGTATGTGCTGTCTAATCTGTTGTACTTGTTTGACTGGAATTTGGGTAATGGTGAGACTCCTGAGAGTTTGGACATGTCTGAGGAATTTTTTCTTGTCAATCGGAAGAAGAATCCTCTGATTGTTGTGCCTTTACTGCAGTATCAGTCTGCATAAAGCGGAACAATGAAGGTGGTTTATGATATAAATTTTTGTTCTGTTTTTCTGCTCCTTTTTATGTAGTTCTTGGGTGGAATAAATGACTTCTTGTATCTTATTTCATGAAATAATTTAGATAATCTTGACGTTCAACATATTAGGAAATGATCGTTTTGGGTACCCCATATCGGATTATAGAATGTATAATGCGTCATTTATATGGTAAAGGCAAACCTTCATTATATGAAATTAGACCCACATTTATATTGTTAAAAACACCTTTAATGCCTCAGTGATGGCTCAAACTGGGCTTCATACAGCCTTGATATGGCTAATTAAGATGTTCTATTAATGGTGTTAATTTCTTGCTCATTATGCAAGTTATTTGGTGATACAACTTACAAGTTGAGTGAATACGATTTGTGAAAATTTTCAGTGCAACAAAACATTACTTGGCTTATGACAGTAAGAACAATTTGTACACTTCAAACATTTCTACACCAGCAGTTTGATGCCTTACGCAAAAGGACAAGAAAAGAAACAAAGACTTTGAAGCAGGACGAAGCCATTAAGGGACAAGCAAGTGTCGAGCACCTACTTCCGCCGGAGGAGAGCCATAGGAGCTCCCCTCTGGCAAGGCTATGCCCTTTTGCTTCCATGAACCCAACACCTGTTGTGTTCATGGAAGGAGGAGTTGCGGTTTTGCCCAGCTTTTTTTTTTTTAATTTTAATTCTAGGGCAAAACGACGTCGTTTGGCTTTGTTAGGGCAAACGATGAATTTTCCCTGATCCCGTTTAATTCCCAATTTGACGCCCACACCTCTCCTCTTTTAGGTTTCGGTCTCTCCTCTGTTTGTCGCTCCACTCCACACCTCCATCCTCCGCTAGCCATCAAGTACTTCACTTGTGATCAGCGTCAGACCAGCCTCTGATTAAACGCACAATTTTGAAGAAGGCTGACGTGAAAACTTCGAGATCTCTAATTTCCTTCCTGTGCATCTTACAGCCAAAGTTGAGGAGGACGGGACGACAATGCCATTGGCGGCCAGCGGGTACCAAAAGTGAAAGACAAGTGAGTTCTTTTTGTGTAGAAAGTTTGTCTCTTTTTGAGGGTTTGCTTGTTTTCATCTTTTTTGTGCAATTGTGAAGTTTTTCTATCGAATTAATATTGTTATTTGTTTAGAAAGTGTAACACTTTGATTGATTTTTGATAAATTTAGTTTTTTAATTTTGATCTTAGCTGTGGTTTTGTTGTTGTTTATGGGATGAGAATTTGATGTTTTGATTCCGCGACTAGTGTTGTAGTGGGAATGTGGCTATAGTTGTGTTATGTTTACCTTTAATTAGTTTTTGTGTACCTGTGAATATTTTTGAAATTTACGAGAATGATTAGTTGTTTGGGGGTTGAGAAACGAGTTGGAGTTAAATAATCTGGTTGTTTGGAGGAACTAGTATGGAGGAAGCATATGCGCTTGAATTTTGAGTAGATCGTCTTGATTTGATTTAGATTGTAGTAACAATTGAGTGGAACTTCTCTAGTAGATTGTTGGAAGTGTGGCACCTAGGTAGATTGTGTTTGATTCGGGTATAGGGCTTTGTAGTGTGCAGATAGTGGCTAGCGGAGCCACTTGGGGACAACTTGCTCCCTATAATATACTGATGGATAATTTTTTTTTTCTATGCAGTGGCGAAGCCAAGATCCAGGTCCTGGTCAGCTAGAATACTGGCTCTATTACTGCTTTGAAGTATGGATCATATTTTAATTGAACGGTATCTATTATTATCTCATAGTTATCATCTTGAAATATTTCATTTTGTCCCATATGGTCCATTGTCATTTTATTTACTTTTTGTAGGAATTGAATGTTCGATCCTTTTATGTTAAATATTACACAATATCAATAAATTACAAAGCCAATTGGTACAACTTTGAATTTTTTAGGGTTAAATTATTTGTCGTGCTTAAGATATAGTACAATCTCATCTGTGGTTCCTAACAAAAACTGCATAAGAGCTTTTCAGGGACGGCATAAAAGTTTTTCAGAGACTATAAATGAACTTTTTAAAGATTTCAGGGAGCGCAAATGAACTTTTTTAAAACTGAAGAACCAAAAAAAAGATTATAGTACACTTAGAAACGGCAACTGATTTAACCCATTTTTTTAACTTCCACAATCTTTGACTTCAAAACTTTCGGGCTAATTAATGAATGCGTAGCCAAAAACATTGCAATTTTTCCGTTGTGAGAAATCACAGTAGCCAACCCGAGGGGACGTGGAAAGATTAGGCTAGTTTATAGTTTGGTTAGTTGAATTTTTTATGTGGTTTGACCGGAAGGTACACGGAGTTGTCATCTTGGAAAACTACTTGTTAATTTGACCACGAAATCTAATCTCTCTCTTTTAAGGCGGCTACAAGATGCGAGAGGTGTAACTCAGTGAGTTGATATTTTGACCAATATTTTTCAATGAATTCTCTGCTTAAAAAATTAATATATATATATATATAATAATTAAAGATTTTTCTTAAATTTATAATAAATATTTCTTCAATTATTTAACAGGTGTCTCTATAATGATAAATTTGAGAAAATTTCTTAAGTTATATATATATATATATATATATATATATTAATTTTCTTAGTTTGATTTCGTTATCTATTGAATTGATTCAAAATAATTGGTATGTATATTCGGTCTTAATTTCTCTTCTAAATATAAACCAAAAAATGATAATTTTTTGTTAGGTTATACATATTATATAAAATTTCACACATAAATATAGTTATATAAATTTAACACTATGGTCAAAAATTTGGTTCGCATTTTTTACATATAATTTTGTAATTACCAGGTGATTTAGAGTGTATTGGTCAAGTGTCAACGTGTTAATGCTTTTAAAAAGAAAAAATTACATATAAAAATTAGCGGTGATTTGATACTTTCGATCAAATTAAGATAATATTATTGACTTAATTCAATATAGCATATATTTTTTAATTAATATTATAATATATGAATTAAAATCTTTTATTTTGATGAATCTATATACTGTAAAACTTAATTGTAGTAATCAATTAATTATAATACTGCATTAACATAAAGCCTAGGATCTTAGAACATTATAATTTTCATACAACACGTAATCAATAACAGAAGTGTACCTTACTCCATGGTTAGAATCGAATCTGAACACACGACCAAGAACAATAGCAAGAACAAAGTGTGTTTCTCTCTCCTTGCCTCATTAGGATTTTTGTACTAACAATTAATGTGATTGAGAATAACTGTCTCTTTTATAGGTAGAGAGAGAATCAGTTTAGGGTTTCCAATTGGGTTTAGGTAATGGTCCATTAACATAACTTATTAATTCGGTAACTCTAAAATAATATATCTACTACAACCAATAGGATTTTAGCACTTATTAAACCAAATTATATATTAGTCCATGAGCCACATATACGGATTCTAACATTCTCCCACTTGGCTCATGGAAGATCATATTGTTTTAACAACAACATAATATGCATAATAAAAGTTAAATCCTTTATTACATTGGTCAAAACGTTAATCATTGTTAAGCAAAAGACTAATAAGGATCATAACGGTTGTACATCAATTAATCTAACATACTTCCTTCTATGTATCACAAGATTAGCTCAAGACATAAAATGATACATTATGATATATATGTCATAATGGTCCAACGATAATTTCTTTGGAAAAGACAACATTCTAATACACATATTAATTAATCATTTATATACAATAAACCATAAAATATGGTATTAAAATCAGAAACAATATTTAAATTGAGCTCATAGTATCAACTAATCAAAATGCACAAAATATCAGTAATATATTCTTAATGGTACTCAATAATGCTCATTCTTTTGACATGTTTTTTAAATGTCTTTGGCTCTAATCATTTTGTCAAAGAATCTGCAATCATAAGATTGGTACTAATGTGTTCAATCAACACCCTTTGTTTTTGAACTTCTTCTTTAATGACCAAGTATTTAATTTCCATATGCCTAGTACCCTTTGAATACTTGTTGTTTCTTGAAAAGAAGACTATTGCAGAATTATTACAAAAAATTTTTAGCGGCTTGGCAATACTGTCAATAATTTCAAGTCCTGAAACAAAGTTCTGTAGCCATAAACCATGAACGGTAGCCTCAAAGCATGCTAAAAATTCAGCTTCCATAGTGGATGCAACAATGATAGACTACTTTGCACATTTCCATGAAATTGCTCCTCCTGCTAGAAGGAATAAATAGCTTTCGTCCCTTACAAGTATCACAATACTTTCTTTGCATCTATCTAGTAAATCATCCCTAGATTACTTTGACATCTGCCCAGCATTCCTACAACAAAACTGATGTCTAGTCTGGTGCAGGTATGTACGTACATTAAGCTCCCAACAACAGATTCATAGGGAATTATTTCCATTTCTGAGCGTTCCAATGCATTCCTTGGGCATTGCTCAAATCCAAATTTGTCTCCTTTTTTGAATTGGAACAACACCTGCGAAGCATCTCTCCATCTTAAATTTCTCTAAAACTTTGTTAATATAAGTTTTCTGAGACAACCCTAACAATCCTTGTGATCTATCACAGAATATTTCAATTCCTATCAAATAGGATGCCTCTCCCAAATTTTTCATTTTAAAGTTTTTAGAGAGAAATTGCTTAGTCTCATGCAACATAACAGGATCATTAGCAGCAAGCAAAATATCATCAACATATAGAACAAAACTTACAACTTGCTCCCACTCACCTTTATATATATACATCGATCATCGATGTTTTCCTTAAATCCAAAAGAAGTGATGGTATTATTGAACTTAAAATACCATTGTCTGGAAGCTTGCTTTAGTCCATATATTGACTCCTTAACTTTACACAGCATGTGCTCCTTTCCTTCTGTCATGACCCATTTTTGGAAGATGACCGGCATACAAGACGAACCGTCTATAGGAGCCCGACCCATCTCGCACAAGCCTCAAGGATTAGAACATACTACCCAAACTTTTAATTATTATTTAAAAATATTTAACGAAAACATTTATCGTTTAAAGCATAAGTGGTAAAAATAAATATCATAAATCAAATAATCAATAAATCCAAAAATATATCATGAGTGTAAAATATCAAATACAAATGGAAAAATCTGTAACCCAACATCTTGGTGTGAAGCTCTAACAAAAACAAAAGGAGAGCCCAAACAAAAGGGCATCACTAACCAATAGACGCCTAACTAGTACTCAAGATGCGGAACGGTTGACGAAGCCAAAATCTGTGAACCTGAGATATAGGAATTCCAGTAAACAGAGAAATAAAGGGGGTCAGGGCCCAGTAAGGAATAACACTCCAGACCGCCTCATACATATCTCACAAAGACTGTATTGAAAACCATTCAAAACTACCACATGCAATATAGTAGGATAAGTATATGAATAAATATATATACACACTAGTACATAGTAGCATTCAAAATCAGTTTCCAAAACGTTCGCAAACAAAGCAAACAGCACACACAAAAACTTGTCAAATCAGTTCTAGAGTCAAAACCCATATCGTACATATGGGACCATATCAAAGGTGTGCACATGGCACTAAACAAAGGTGATGTGGACTCCGCCACTGATCACTAGCAAATCATGTGTTAGATCAGAACATATGGCTATCGAAAATCCTGGTAGCTGAGCTTTCTCAGAGCATTGATATACCAAATGCTACTACTACCCGTAGTGCGGGTGCCCCATATCAGAAAATAAAACCAATTTATACTATTGCATAGTATAAATCATAGTCATGCAAAGCATCATCAAAACAGAAAGTAGATATATAATACTTATATATCATTTTCCAAAACAAAATACTGATTATTAACACATAACCAGTTTATTAGTTAAGTCAATCCTCATATTAGTCCAAATTCAAATATCATATTCAGCACATCAAAAACCATAATAGAAGTTTCAAAATACAGTCTATGTGTTTGAAATTACTATTCACTCACCTGAAAATTCAAGCGCAAGACGTCAATTAAGCCTCACTCATCGGTGGTTGGTCTCGTTGACAGGAACATGAAGCTGAATAAACAAGTATATCAACGGATATATTAGAGACAAGTCGAAATGCGGTACTGTGGCAGTACCAAATTCATGATCAGACCCTCAAAAGATCCCAAAGTCTAACTAGAATGATATTCTATCATTCTTAACCCAAAATCCAAAATTTATGTAAAATTACAGTTTGATCATCGACCAGTGTAAAATTATGTTTTAGTCCCCGATACTTGAAAATTTTCAAAATAGTCCTCAAACTATTCTAGAATAGCTAACTAGTTTTTCCAAACAGTCAAAATCCTCAAATGAATCATTGAGCTCTCAGAAATCGCGAATATGCAAAATTACCAAATTGGTCCCTCAAAACCTTGCCTCACTCGAGTAACCCAAAAGGCTTACTTAAGTGACACCCCAACAACGGCTTACTTTAGTAAGCCAAATGCTTACTCGAGTAATGCCATGTTCTTGGCTTACTCGAGTAAGCCAACTGCTTACTCGAATAAGGGCATTGCCCAGAATTCTCAAAATTCGGCAAACTCGATTTCACCAATAAAAATTGATACCGAACACCCGCATTGTCTATAAACAACCTCCTAAGTATGGATCTATACTCAAATCTAACAAAAAAACTCAGAATCGACCCAAAATCACCCAAACTCGTTGGAAAACCTTACCCAAACAAAAACCACACCAAATCTTATGATTCCAAGCTTAGTATAAGTATATTTAGACTCTAAAGCCATGGTATATCATTCCCTAACTACCATTTCAACAGAAAATGAGCTAAACTTAGCTCTCTAGCATTTTCGTCCAAAATGAACATATCATGATTAAATGACGAAAATGATAAAATATGAGTAAAGGAGAGTTGATCTTACCTCACAAGATGGTTAGGAACGTTGGGCTAACAACAGAAATGACTCCTGGACAGATTGAGAGCGTTTTGAGTGAAAAATGAGATATTTTAGTCGAATGAGTCGGGTGGGAGTATATATAGACCCCTGCCCAAAACGACATTGTTTCATGCCCAAGTCCATAGCCACTCGAGTAACACACCTCTTACTCAAGTAACACATTCGCAGGTGTTCATCATGTTCATTCAGAAAGACGGCTCACTTAAGTAACCAACTGGCTCACTCAAGTGATCCATGCCTTGTTTCACTCGAGTAAGAGTAAGACCAAAAGGCTTACTCAAGTAATCCATTTGCCATATCACTCGAGTAACGCATAAATGCTTACTCGAGTAACCCCTCTCAAAACCACATAACAACAACTCAACACTTCAATCGATCACGATCGAAATGGAGCTAATCAAAAAGCTACAGAGAACTGTATCGGAATCCGACGGGGTATTACACATTCTATCACAAACCCGTCGAGTTGGTCCATATAAATTTATTTTTCTAAGTATCAATTTAGAAATACAGTTTTTACATCCATTTGATGGAGCTCCAAATCATAATGAGCTACCAAAGCCATAACAATTCTGAGTGAGTCCTTTTTAGAAACTGAAGAAAATGTCTCATTGTAGTCAACACCATCTTTTTGGGTGAAACCCTTGGCAACAAGTTTGGACTTACGTCGTGTGATTTTGCCTTTTGCATCGCCTTTGGTTACAAAGAGCCGCTTACAACTGACTGTTATACAACCTTCAGGACAAGTTCCCAGGCTCTATTAGTTTCCATGGATTTCAACTCATCTTTCATGGCATTGAATCATTCCATGGCCTGTGAAAACTGTTGGAGAATTTTTTGGG
>CAODLS011171287.1:0-15647 GCA_948243855.1 Flueggea neowawraea
TTTTCTAAAGATTTGGGGATATGAAGCTTTTGTGAAACATTAAGTTTCAGAAAAGTTAGCACGTAAATCTGAAAAATATATATTTGTGGGCTATCCAAAGAAAACAAGGGGATACTACTTTTATAATCGATCCGAGAACAAAGTGTTTGTTGCTTGAAATGGTCTCTTTTTGGAAAATGAGTTTATTTCCAAAAGGATTAGTAGGGATAAAGTATTTCTAGAACAAATAATAGAACCACAAATAGCCATTGAAGATAGAATAGAGATTCAAGATGACTCACAAGATGTTGTGGAGTCTGAATCTATAACACAAGACCCAAAAAGGTCTAGTTGGACTCACCACGAGATTGAGAGATATGGATTTCTCATAACTGACAATAAATAAATTGTTCTTGTAGACCACAATGAGCTTACAACCTACCAAGAGGAGCTTGTAGGTCCAACTTATATAATATGGCATGAAGCCATGAAATTAGAAATGTAATCTATGTATGACAACCAAGTTTAGAACTTGATGGATCCACTTGATGGAGCCAAATTCATTGATTGCAAAATGGATTTATAAGTCAAAAGCTGATGGGATCTTTAAAGCAAGACTCGTTGCAAATGGTTTTAGACAAATTCATGGTATTGACTATGATGAAACCTTTTCACCAATCATCATGCTCAAATCCATTAGGATTCTTCTTGCCATAGCAACATATTATGACTATGAGATATGGCAAATAGATGTCAAATATGCTTTCCTAAATGGAAACTTCCTCAAGGATGTGTACATGACACAACCCGAGTATTTTGTCGATCCTAATAATCCTAGTAAGGTATGCAAGCTTCAAAGATCCATTTATGGATTGAAGCAAGCATCCCGAAGTTGGAATCTTTGTTTTGATGAAATAGTCAAAGAGTTTGGATTCATCAAGATTGAAGATGAGCCTTATGTATACAAGAAGGTTAATGGGATGTGGTAGTGTTCTTTGTACTGTATGTTGAAAACATATTGATCATTGGAAATGACATTCCAACATTGCTGAGTGTCAAGACTTTGTTAGGAAAGTGTTTTGCAATGAAAAACTTAGGTGAAACCTCACGAATCCTAGGGATACAAATCTATAGGGATAAATCCAAGAGGCTAATTGGACTAAGTCAAAGTGTGTACCTTGATAAGGTGCTAAAAAGGTTTAGCATGGTGAATTCTAAGAAAGGAATGATTCTCATGGTTCTTGGAAAGCCTTTAAGCAAGACTGGTTGTCCTACAACAAGGCAAACCAGAGATTACATGAGTAGGGTTCCTAAAAGAGCAAATACCACACTAGAAAGTAGTTGAATAGTGTGGTGATCGAGGCTTTGAATTCTTTTCGTTTAAAGACGTGAGAAACGAACTGAAATAGTAAAGAAAACAAGGATTTTAAAGTGATTCGGCCTAACACTTGCCTACGTCACTACCTAAGTCTCACCACTTAGGATTTCCACTATTCTCAATCTTTTCTTAAAACTTTCACTTTCAAGCAGAGTGAGAACTTTTACAATTCTTGATTTTGGTTCAAGAATAAACCAACCTAGGATCTACCTTTGATCCCAACCTCATAAAATCTCTATTTATAAATGATAAATCGCTCACCAACAGATTTAGAACAAAGATACAAGTAATTGAAAATAAGAGATAAGCCCAACTAAACTTGTATCACTAAGAACAATGAACAAAGCTATAATTCGAGTTAAAATCTGATTGTAAGTTGTTGTTGTATCGCACTTGATTGCTCTGGAAGAATATTTATGCTTATTAATCTTTCTCTAGCCGTTGTGACTCAAAATGCCCGATGGAGTGTGAAATCAATCTTGATTTTCTTTCCTTTTTAGTTCTTACTCGAGTAACAATATTGTATACTCGAGTAACTCCTTTGTTGATGCTCCAATTTTGTATCCAGCCTTAACCTACTCGAGTAAGATTAATATCTACTCGAGTGATTGATCTTTTATGACCGTTGTGCATTAATTTCTTTCCTTTTTAGACTTGATTGACTTGAATCTCTCAGATCTGAAAACACGCTTACTCGAGTAATGAAAACCCCACTCTAGTAACTCTGGTTTGTCTCATTTATGGATCTTCTGAAGCTTACACTTACTCGAGTGAACCAAGGTTCTACTCGAGTACATTTCTCCATTGCGTATTTTTTTGATATTCTGAACCACACTTACTTGAGTGACTGTAAGTCCTACTTGAGTAATTTCATCAACCAGCGACTTTCTGGACATTGAACTTGTGTGAGTGAATTTGGTTGCTACTCGAGTGACTTTTGTCTTCATGTATTCTGGTCACATTTTTTGGTCGAGTAACACTCCGTATTGGTCAAGTAGCTTTGCTTTTACTCGAGTAATATTTGGCTTTAGTCGAGTGAGACCTGGAAACCAATTCCTCCTGGCACGACACTTACTCGAGTAACGTTGAAGCTTACTCGAGTGACATTCCTTTCCTTCAAATACTTTCATCTTTTGGCAGCATTGTTTAGTTTGCCTTTTGGTTAACTAATTTACCAACATTTGTTCATCATCAAAACATACATGAATCTAAATGTGAACCACCATTAGTTCCACAATCTCCCCCTTTTTTATGATGACAAAATATTGGGAAATTTTTAGTCTCCCCCTAAGAATATGCCTATCTTTGAACAAAACAAAATGATTAATCAAGGCATACATCCTTGTCACAAGACTTAGTCCATAAATTCCCAAAAACATGCTCATAATACCAAATTTTCTCCCTCTTTTTGTCATAATCAAACCAAAGAGAGAAAGCAAGAAAATATTGAGTCATGCCACATAAATAACATAGCCAAAGTCAAGTAGACATAATAGATAATCATCCAAATACAAAGCCAAGTTCAAATAAAAATCAACATAGAAAAAAAAAACATAACAAGGAATACAAATGATGCAAGGGAAAATGTCAATCCATTGGGGAGAGATATCAAAAAATAGCCATCATGGTGCATGAGCGAAAGTGATCGATGGAGAGGAGCAACTAATCATGTCCCAAATCTTGTGTACCAATTCAGAAACCTTCTCCAAAACCTTTTCCATGGTGCTAACTTTGTCCGTAAGTTCTTGAAACTCTCTAGCACTTACCATGACATGATCCGAAGGTGGAGGAACATATGCTCTAGTTTGCCTTCCACTCATTGAACTTGGAACGGTTTGATCAATTGGTGGTGGATCCTAACATTGGGATTGCCAAACTTATCAATGTCTCTTCGAACATGTGGTCCATAAATCCAACCTCTAGTAATGGTGTTGATCATCCTCATATTTGCAAAGTTAACATTGGCAAACATCCAATTGTGAGGAACCGAAATGTAGTCATGACCCGAGAGAGGAACATTGTTTATCCGAAGAACCTTGGTGATCAAAAAACCATAAGGCAACCCATCCTTCTTTTGGTGAGTATGGTATCTGGTGGTGTGAAGAAGCTTCCATTTTTTTTTCATCCACTTCATGATCAAAGAGGCAAAGTTGACTTGAACCTCTTTTAGTAAATACCATAGGATCTCGACATCCTTTTTGCTTATATAGGTTTGGGTGTCCTTCTTAGGAATCACACTCTTATTGATAGCATAGTGCATCATCCTCAAGTTACCTGGAAAATCAGTGGCTTCCATTCGAAAACATTCACCAACTTCAACCACGACAACATCTCGAGGTAAAGCCTTCCCCTTTTCCAATGTATACTTTTCGCCTTGCTCAATTTCCTTATTGGTGGCTTCACTATCACTCTCTTCATCACCATGTTCAATGTCATTACTTTTACCACTCGGTCTCACTCCTGATTCGGGAATGGAAAATCATTCACACAAGCGATGTTCTGACACCATAACCATTTTCCCGCAAAATCGAGACCTTAATACAATCCCCTCATCAACTGACTTCTTCACAACTTCTAAATTAGCATAAAATTCTTGAACAAAGCCCTCATAATTAACATCAGTATATTTCAACAACTCACTCAACCCATACTTCCTAAACACATACTCCAAGTCATAATCTGCAACTCTTAGGCTAGTATAATAAAAAATCATTGAAGGCATGAGATGTTCTTTCTTTAGTACCTTGTTGTAGACATCTTGTGCCCTAAAATAGATAAAACAAGGAATGAGCAATAGAGCATTATCATCGGGAATGATGTCGGACGGAGGATGAGAGGAAGAGGCAATTGTCTTCTTCTTGGCCACAGATTTGGTCTTGGAAGGAGGAGGTGGAGGAGGGGAATCACTTTCTTGGTCGTCTAAGTGTCTTTTTGCACGTTTGGAAGGATGTTGAGGCATTGTAGGACTAAAATCAAAAGCTTGAAGGGTTAGGGTTTTGAATGGGCGGACGGATTTTGGGGGATGAAATGGTGTTTTTGGAATGATTCAGTGGTGGAAATGTGTTTAAAAGGTGAGTAAATGATGAAGGTGGAACGGGTGATGTGTGGGATTCAAAGGTTTACTGGAGTGGGTTGAGAGTTTTGTGAGGAAACAAAGGAAGAACGTCGGGTTTGAGAGAGAAGAATGAAAAACAATGATAGAAAATAGGGTTAAAACCTGACTTGATGCTCAGTTACTCGAGTAGTAATTTATTTTACTCGAGTAAGACATCTCCTTCACTCGTGTAATTCTCTTTTCTGATCAAGTAAACACTGATCCAAAGTCACATATGATGCTTCCACTTACTCGAGTGAGTGTGAACGTTACTCGAGTAAAGACAAATGTAAAAACCCAGATTTTGAACCCTGTGCCGATCACTAGAGTAAAAACTCATCGTGCTCGAGTGAGAACCAATGAAAACCCAGAATTTTCCAACCTGATACCGTTCACTCGAGTGGAATCCATATTACTAGAGTCAAGATTTCCAGAAACACAATGCACTTTCTTACCATTTGCCATTCATATACCATGATAAAATTTGAAGCTCATGTAACCCATTAGATCATTTTACTGTGAGTGAATGCTTATGAATCCAAGGAAATAACATACACGCAATAAAATCAAGTAACATAAAAGATCATTCACATCACATATACCCAATCTAAGATAAAGAGAATTAAAACTTTCTTCACAAAGGGGTTTTGTAAAAATGTCAGCTAATTGATCATTTGTTCTAACAAACTTCAAACATATATCACCTTTTTGCACATGATCACGTAGAAAATGATGTCTAATATCTATATGCTTTGTTCTACTATGCAAAATGAGATTTTTGCTCAAATTGATACACTAGTGTTGTCACAAAAGATAGGATCATTCTTAAGAACAACACCATAATCAAGCAATTGATTCTTAATCCACAGAACTCGGGCACAAGAGCTTCCAACAACCACATATTCAGATTTGGCTGTGAAAATTGCAACACTAGTTTGTTTCTTGCTAGCCCAAGTAATTAAGCATGAACTTAAAAAATGAAATGTACCACTAGTACTCTTTCTATCCAATTTACAACCACCATAATCTGCATCACTATATGCAATCAAATTGAAATCAAGAGATGAATGGTACCACAAACCAAAACCAATTGTGCCAATCAAATATCTGAAAATCCTTTTACAAGCAACCAAACGAGATTATTTTGGATTTGATTGAAAACGAGCACACAAGCAAGTAGCAAACATGATATCCAGTCTAAAAGTTGTTAAATAGAGTAAGGATCTGATCATACCTCTATAGAGATGTTGATCATCTGGCTTTCTATCTTCATCCTTGTCAAACTTCAAGGTGGATGACATTGGAGTTGACATCTCATTACTTCCATCCATCTTGAACTCTTTCAACAAGTCTTTAGTGTACTTAGTTTGATGTATGAGAATGCCTTCTTCAAGTTGTTTGATTTGAAGTCCAAGGAAGAAGGCAAGTTCTCTCATCATGCTCATTTCGAATTCACCCTTCATAAGATCACAAATCTCTTGACACATAGAAGGGTTAATAGCATCAAAAACTATATCATCGACATAAATTTGACAGACAAGAATATTATCACCATTTTTCTTAGTAAAAAGAGTATTATCCACATGGTCTCTTAAGTAGCCATTTTGGATGAGAAATGTACTTAACCTTTCATAATATGCTCGTGGTGCTTGTTTCAACCTATAAAAGGGTTTTGTTAAGCTTGAACACATAATCAGGATGTTCATGATCTTCAAAACCCGGTGGTTGATTCACATGCACCTCTTCTTGAATGTATCCATTTAGAAAGACACTCTTCACATCCATTTTTTAGAGCTTGATCTTCTTATAGGCAGCAAAGGCACACAATAGTCGAATGACTTCCAACCTTGCAACTGGTGCAAAAGTCTCCTCATAGTCAAGTCTTTCTTCTTGATTGAATCCTTAACCTACTAGTCTTGACTTGTTCTTCACCGATTTGTCATTCTCATCATATTTGATTTTGTACATCTACTTGGTTCCAATGGATGTTTTTCTTCTAGGTAAAGGAACCAATTCCAATACATTTTGCCTCTTGAACTCATTAAGTTCCGATTGCATAGCATGAACCCAACACTCGTCTTCAAATGCTTCCGTATTATTCTTTGGCCCAATAATTGAGATGTAGGCAAAATTGCTAAGATATTCATTCATGGCTCTCCTTGTTTTCACACCATCATCTATCTTTCCATTTCCTAACTCCTTTGGATGATCTTTCACATTCACCCAATCTTTAGGAAGTAGCGTTTGTTCTTCTTCGACCCTTGCTTCTACCACATCATTGTTGGTTGTCTTTTCATTCACATTTAGCTCCTCAATACTCCTTTGAAGTGAATGATCTTCATGTTTCTTGAGTTCACCTACATCATCATCAACCACTACCTTTCTCGGGGTGAGATCATATCTTCAAATTTAACATGAATAGACTCCTCAACCACATTTGTTCTGGTGTTGTAAACTCTACAAGCTTTACTATAAATGGAATAACCCAAGAAAATTCCAACATTAGATTTTGCATCAAACTTACCTAGATTCTCCTTGCCATTATTTAAAATAAAGACTTTGCAACCAAAATGGTGAAAGTAAGAGATATTAGGTTTCTTACTTTTTCGAATCTCATAGGGTGTCTTCAATTGATTTCTCCTCTATTGATGATGTAACATTATGTATTCATTGCTTCGGCCCAAAAATACTTGGGAAGATCATATTCACTCAACACGGTTTTACGCATCTCTGCCAAGGTTCTATTCTTTCTTTCAACCAATCCATTTTATTGAGGTGTTCTTGGAGCCAAAATATTGTGCTATACATCATATTTGTCACATAAGTTCTCTAATGGTTTGCATTCAAATTCTCGTCCATGATCAATTCTAATGGAAATGATGGTTTGTTCTTCTCATTTTGAACCAATCTACACCATTTAGAAAACATTAAAAGCATCACTTTTATTAGCAAAAAATTTAACCTAAGTAAATCAAGAAAAATCATCAACAATCACAAGAATAAACAATTTATCACTCAAGCTAACATGCCTAGATGGACCCATCAAATCCATATTTACAAGCTCTAAAAATCTAGATGTAGAAACTTCTTTCTTTGGTTTAAAAGAACTCCTAGTATGCTTTCCCTTTATGCATGTTCACACAAATGTTCTTATGTAAATCTCAATTTTGGAAAACCTCTAACAATCTTATTTTTTGAAAGTTTTGAAATCAAAGGTAATGGTGCATGACCTAGTCTCATATGCCACAAATATGCATTTTCATCCAAAGATATCAAACACTTTTCATTAAAAGAAGATGCATTATCCAAATTAACAATAAAAATGTTTTCATGCCTTAAACCAATAAATGCAAATTTTACATCTTTCAAAATAGTGCAATGAGATGATTCAAAACACACATCATAATCCATGTCACACAATCAAGAAACACTTAAAAGATTATGTTGTAAACCTTCAACCAATAACACATTATCAATGGTTCGTAAAGGTTCCTTACCCATTTTACCACAACCAATGATCTTACCTCTATTGTTATCACCAAAAGTCACATGGCCTTGATTCTTGAAAGTGAGTTCTACAAACAAATTTGTATCTCCACTCATGTGTGTTGAACATCCACTATCAAGTACCACATACTTGTAGGAACTTTATTCTTTACTTGCACCTACAAAATCAATTTTCTTTCTTTTCAATGGTACCCAAGCTAGTTTGGGTCCTTGTGTGTTAGTCACATGAACTAAGTTACAAAGAATGGTTCCTTTGGAAATCCACATTTTATTCACTTTGATGGTTCTTCTCAAACTAGTACAAGAATGAGAACTATTGTAATTACTCGTTGGTTCTGGTCAATTTGAGAGTGAAATTTTTTCAAAATTTGTTGAAAAGAAGTGGGATTACTTGAGTAAGGAAGTATGTTACTCGAGTAAACTTATTGAGTTACTCGAGTAAGCGAAGCAATTCTTTTGAACTGAAGAATGTCTTGCTCGAGTAAGAGGTTTTCTTACTCGAGTAACCAATGTATCTGGGCAAGCGGTGTGGCGGCTTGTCACATATAAAATCGAGTTTATCTATTTATTTTCATCACTTTTAACTATCTCAACTCTCTTTCAGATCCTCAGACATCTTTTTCAGTATTTCATGGATTTGGGGTAAGATTTCTACTTCAAGCTTGTTCATCATTCATGGTTCATATGAAAGGTTTTGAATTTTGATTCTGAGTTTCTGAGATCCTTCGGTTGGTGTTAATGAGTGATTTTAGAGTATGGGAATTGTGTATAATGAGTTGGGATATTTTATTTTATGTTTGATTAAGTGTTTAATGATTTAAAATTGGATTAAAATGGTTGGGATGTCAAGTTCGAATGTACTGGGTATTTGTAGGTGTTACTCGAATAGCACAATGTGTTACTCGAGTAACCAAGGCTGTGTGATACTCGAGTAAACACAAGATTTTACTCGAGTAATATAAGGGTTCAGCTACTCGAGTAAGTGATAGTTTACTCGAGTAAGATGAAGGTTGTCTTACTCGAGTAAGGCAATTTGTTACTCGAGTATGCCGTGCGTCTAAGGGAATTTAAGTGTGATATTCATACCTTGGTTATACTTTGAGGACTAAGATATAATGTTTTAGAAATTGGAGTATTATTTCATAATTTTGCACAAACTCTTATTTTAAGTCGAGATCGATAGATCTTTGATTGGAATGAGTTTAAGTATCGAGAGAATAACAACATTTGCATTTTGCATTGCATTTGATATCGGCACAGTACTAGTGTCCTGTATTGATACCTTATTGTTACATTGTTTCGGCTTCTTGTTCCTGCCATCGATACCAGCCCCCTACTAGTGGTGCGTGATTGGTCTAGTTTTTCTTTTGGACTTCAGGTGAGTGTGGTGGCAACTTTAGACACTTAGGCCGTGTCTTTTGAAATTCTATTATTTTTGACATGCTGAGATATCAATTGAAATATGATTAAGTAATGAAATGGTCAATTAAAATCAGATATATGATAAACTGGTTTTCTATATGTTTATGAAATTGTTATATATTGGTTCTCTGCTTTACAACTATGTAATGTATGTTGTATGTTAAAGAGTTTTATATATACGTGTGGGACACCTTTGCTATGGGGATCATAGCCTCTGGTATACCAATTTTATGTAAGACCCTTAGTTGCTAGGGTAAATTGGTGACCGTGTGTAGTACTAACATACTTATTATGGGTACAACCCATAACAGTAATCAGTGACACAGTCACTCATGTTTTCTGTACCTAGTACAATTTATGGTATTTAGTGGTAACACCACATCACTTGTTTAGTCCCACTATCTAGTTATATTATATATAGAGTATATAATATTATTTGATAAATTCGCCTGACCGTATGTTGTTTGCCTTGATTGTAAATGTTTTGAAATGTTTTAGAACGCATTACTTATAATAGAATGTATATGATATTATTTATATGTGTTTGTGATATTTTTAAACTATTTTCAAAAAGTCTTTGTGATGCACGTATGAAGCGATCTAGAGTGTCGTCCCTCACTGAGATTTATCTCACCCCCTTTCTTAATATTTTTTTGGCAATTGACGGCTATACTGTACTTGTCGCTCAGTGAGACATTCCTTTTGGTTGTGAATGCCCTTTTGATCGAGCTTTTTATATGTTACAGTAGAGCTCCATATTGAACTATTGATGGGTCTTGGGTTTTATTTTGTTGTCGGTATTGTATATTCATGTTAAATATTTTACTGATTTATTTATAAGTTTTATTTATATTTATTTTGTATATTATTAGACTTTTATATAAAATTACATTTGAACTTAAATCTTCCCATTTTTAATAATGAATTGAAAATGAACAGGTCGGGTAGTATGATTGTTTTACTGAGGCTTGTGCTAGATGAATTGGGCTCTCATAGACAGTTCAATTCGTACGCCGGTCACGGTCCGACTTTGGGTCGTGACAACTATGATCAACTTTTAAACATCTAGCACAAGTAGTTACACCAATGGTAATAGAAGAGTTACCATCACTAGAAAACTTGGTCATCAAAGATAACTCTCTTTGATAGGGATCACAACCAAGACCATTTTTGGATAAAGAAAATCTTTGCAATGACAGTAGTTTTTCAAACTTTTCTTGTCCACCAGTAAACTTGCCAACAACATAAGAAAACTCATTTTTCAATCTATCAATCTCATCATGCAATTATTGTTGCTCATGTAAACAAGAAGAATGATCATTGGTGGTGTTTTCAAGTTCTTGAACACATTTTAAAAAGCCTTCATTTTCAAACTCTAAAACCTTGTATTTCTTTTTCAAAGTTTTATTGATTTTGAACACATTATCAAAGTTTTCATTCAATTCATCAAAAGAACTCATCAATTCATCATAAGTAGGAGCATTTGCCTCATTGTCTTCCTCGTCACTTGAATAAGAGTTTTTTGCCATGAGAGCTAGATTGACTTCCTCCTTGCCAATGGATTCATCATCTTCATCATCACTCCAAGTGGCAACCAAGACTTCCTTTTTCTTGTGTCAGTCAAAGGATGTTTTTGAGGATTAACTTCTACAATCCTTTACATTATGTCATGATTTTCCACAATTGTAGCAAGTCTCGTCATTCCTCTTTTTGTAGTTTGAAGTCTTTCGGAAGTCATCTCTTGAACCCTTCTTCATTTCCCTTCTTCTCCTTTGCATCATAGTTTTGAACTTTCGAATGTTCTTAACATAAAGGGCCAACTCCTCATCTTCATCTTCGCTCTCATTATCATCTTCATCACTTTCATGTTTCAAAATGGCACTTACCTTAAGAGCTACACTTCTTTCCCTTGTTTTGGGGCGTCCTCCTCTAGTCTTTAAGATTATTTCATAATTGATGAGAGATCCAACCAATGCATTGAAGTCTAACTTGTTGAGGTCCTTGGATTCCATAATAGCCATCACTTGTGAATCCTATTCTCTAAGGAGTGATCTCAAAATCTTCTTAACCTTCTCACTATCCTCCATGTGTTTACCAAGAGATGCCAAGCCATTGATTATTTTAGCAAATTGATCAAGCATAGAAGTGACCGGTTCTTCTTCTTTCATGTTAAACAATTCATAATCATGAAGAAGCATGTTGATTTTGGTCTCCTTCACTTGAGTGGTACCTTCATGGGTGACTTCAAGTCTTTCCCACATCTCTTTGGCACTCTTGTAGAAACTAACTCAATTGGTCTCCTCTAATGTGAGAGCATACAAGATGAGTTGCATTGCCTTTGCATTGATTTGGTCATGCTTCCAATCTTCATCATTATAATCAATCTCCTTCTTAGTCATCCTGTCTTCATCTTTTGGAACCTTTGGTCCTTTCACAATGACCTTCCACAGCTCAATGTCTTGACTCTTGATGAAAATCATCATTTGGTTCTTCCAAAGAGCATAGTTGACACCATTGAGGTTTGGAGGTTTGGTAACATTAAGGAGTTTGATAGCATGTTCAAAGCCATACCAGATCTTCACTCTTTGGTGTTTAAACCGTCACAAATAAGAGCCTATGCTATGATACCAATTGAAAAGGCAAATACCACACTAGAAGGGGGGTTGAATAGTGTGGAGATCGAGGCTTTGAATTCTTTTCGAATAGACACACAAGGTACGAACTAAAACAGTAAAGAACACAAATAAATTAGAGTGGTTTGGCCTAACACTTGCCTACGTCCACTACCTAAGTCTCACCACTTAGGATTTCCACTATTCTCAATATTTTCTTACAACTTTCACTTTCAAGCTAAGTGAGAACTCTTACAATTCTTGATTTCGGTTCAAGAATAAACCAACCTAGGATCTACCATTAATCCCAACCTCACAAAATCTCTGTTTATGAATGAGAACGAGCAAAGAGACGAACTCGTTGTGATGAGTCTCTTGTCTCTTTAGCAACAATAGCAAGAATACAATGATGAAATGAGATTTTTATAGAAAATAAAGAAAATAAAGATTGAGTATAAAAACTTGAGAGAAAAAATTAGTAGGGAATAAAAGACAACTAAAGTTGAATAACAAATAGAGAAAAAGATAAATTAATCCATGCAGATGTTGTGTTAGATAGGTGTCTTTTCCAATATAATGTGCTCCTTTTAAAGTATTTGCTGCCAACTAGCCAATTTTCTTGTTCCCAAAGTCGTGAAATTAATTTCTTGATTGTTAAAAATTTCTTTGGCGGCAATCTCTTTTGGATTTTTCTTCTCGTCCCTGATTTGGTGTCAATTTGCCCTCTATAGTTAATCTTGTTCTCTAAGGCAATATTTACAAATTTGCCACCCTAAGGACCATTTTCTTGTACTACGTATTGTTTCCACCTCTGTTGTAAACCTCTGCTGTAATTCATATTGCTCCAAGGCAATATCTACGATTTTGTCACTCCCTCAAGGACTTTCATCTTTTCAATCTGCAATAATTTGGTTTGCTCCTCATGCACTTCCTTCTACCGCATTTTTCCTTGAAGAACAAACCCTTCATATCTACTGCAACTTCCATAATCTACTGTAATTTGTTTCCTCATTTGGTCTCGATTTGTATTTCAATTTTGCCTCCTCCATAATTTGCTTCAATCTTTCCTTCTTGCATGATTTCATTCTTTTTGTAATAATTGTAAAATTATGCCGGAAACACTTTCGTTTTGGTGGTGTACACTATTTACATACCATCTATCACTATCTAGATATAAAGTGTACTACTCCTATGTACACTTAATTAATTGCTGAATAAATTATTTTTTGGCAGTGTACATCATCTGTACACCATTTGTCACCTCTGTTCAAATTTATTTCATTGGTATTTTTAGAAATAGTTTCATGCAAATAATGACTTTGCAAACATTCAAGTTTCAGTAAAAAAAACATTTCCCAAGAGAACTCCCTCCTCTTGTCGGGCCCTATTAAAAGATGCCTTGGTCTCTTTTCTTATGAGAAAATTATGCCACATATTTACTAACTTCCAAGCAGAGAAACCATTTTGGTTTCTTCTGCGTTGAGTTTGTTGACTTTTTTTTTTTTACAGAATAGGCTTCTTTTTCAATTTTTACATTTCAGCCTCTGTCTTCCCTCCTTCTTATATGTACTTTTTTTTTCAATTAAGTTTTTTTTTAGATCTAAAATATTTTTTATTTGGTTTTTTTATCTAAAAACTAACAGATAAACAAATCACAAAAAAACCGAATAAATTTTTTTATGCACAAAACGATGAAAATTTTGTAAAATTGTAAACCATAAAAATACAGAGGTTTTGTTTTGTTTTGTTTTTTTTCTGATTTTCAGTCGTCTTTTGATTGTTCTAAAGTGTTTATTTGGTTTTTAAATATAAAGTAGTTTTCATTTTAATATTTCTTTGGATTTTCTTTAGTTTTAATTATTTTTCTATTTTGTTTTCATTTGCATACAATTTGTTTTTGCTTCGTGATTAAATTTTTCATTCTACTTTTATTTTTTTTTCAATTGCAATATTTTTAGGCATTAAAAAAACCAAAAAGAAGACAGGGTAAAAAAATATAGAAACAATTTAAAACTAAAAATAAACCAAATAAATCATAAAATGAAACACAATGAAAAAAAAAAGAAGAAAACAAAAAAAAGTCATATAAATATGAAAAAATGTTGAGAACATGTGAAGAAACAGTAAAAAAAGACTATAATTAAAAATAATAAAAAAGGACTAATTTTGTTTTCATTTGCATACAATTTGTTTTTGCTTCGTGATTAAATTTTTCATTCTACTTTTATTTTTTTTTCAATTGCAATATTTTTAGTGGATTGAAATTCTCTAGTTGAGGCTAGAGGAGTGGACGTAGGTCAAGGAGGACCGAGCCACTATAAATCACGGATTTGTTTTCTCTATCCCTTTCTCACTTTTCATTTCAGTTTCTAAGTTTGGGTGTTGGATTAATTTACTGATTTTAGTTTTCAAAATATTGCAAAAAGTTTTGAAAAATGTTTTTATACTTAGCAAGAAATCCAATTCACCCTCCTCTTAGATAGCCATATTATAATTACAATTGATATCAGAGCTAAGGCTCAATATTTTAAGGTCTAATAACCTTGAGTAAAAGATCCAAAATGGCATTCATGGGAGATATTTTCAAATATGAAGGTTTGACGACTAACCGAGCTCCTTTCTTTGATGACAGTGATTATGTCTATTGAAGACAAGGATGATGGTGTTCTTGAAATGCGAAGCTGATGAAGTTTGGGATGCAGTAGAGACGGGTCCCTCTATTCCTGTGAAGACAGTAAATGGAGAAGAAATTCTGAAACCAAAAGCTGAATGGACAGACTGAGACAAAGATATAATGAGATACAACAACAAAGCCATGCATATTTTGTTTTGTGCATTGAGCAAAACACAATTTGACAAGGTCCAGCAGTATTCTACTGCTCATGAGATTTGGAGAACCTTGGAGATTACATATGAAGGAAGTTCTCAAGTGAAGGAGAACAAGGTCTCACTTCTTGTGCATAAGTGCGGGCTTTTCAACATGAAAGAGGGAGAAGAAATCCAAGAGATGTTTGATCGCTTCAATGACATTCTAAATGGATTGAAAGCTCTCGACAAGACATACTCAAACTCAGAACTTGTGAGAAAAATCTTGAGGGCATTGCCTAAATCTTGGGTATCTAAGAAATATGCTATTGTTAAAGCAAAGGACCTAAATAAGCTTCCTTTGGAAGAACTACTTGGATCTCTCCTCACTCATGAGATGGGATTGTATGAAGATGAAGAGTAATGATCCAAAAGTGATAAGAGAAGAGGAATGACTCTCAAATCTAAAGTGGTTGAAGAATCTGAAATTGAAGAGGAAAGTGAAAGTGAAGATGAAGAAATTACAATATATGTAAGAAGATTCAAGAGGTTCATGAAAAGGAACAAGCCATGGAAGAAGAACAAAAATCAAAATACTAATGATGAGCCAAATAAGGAATTCAAGAAAGAATTCAAGAAGGAATCTAAGAAGGAAAGCTCAATCATTTGCTACAATTGCAACAAACCGGGCCATGTCAAGCAAGAATGTACTCTTCCCAAGAAATTCTCAAAATATTCAAAGAAGAAGAAGAGAAAGGCCATGAAGGCAACTTGGAGTGATAGTGATGAGTCAAGCACAGATGAGGATGAAGAGATTGAGGAGATGGCAAACCTATGTCTAATGGCCAAG
>CAODLS011171349.1:0-12040 GCA_948243855.1 Flueggea neowawraea
TGTGGTGGGTAATTTTAATTCTTTGTGGTGGAAAAAAGCAACAAATCCTAATTTTTCTAAAACGGTGTTTTAAAGGGATATTACAATTGCAGATCACGATTTTTTATTCATACCAACCACTTAAATGCTATGATTGACTCCAAAATACAATTTGTAATCTCAATACAGTTTTAACCTCAATGCCAAACACATACTAAAATATTGGCCTTGATAGAACTATTTGCCCAGCATTCGTGATTTAAAGTTTAAAAAAGACAATTATTAAGAGGAGAAAAACTGTTAATACCCCATATATCTGAAAAGTGTTTAGTGTCTATAATGGAAAGCTATATAATTTCGAATGCCAAAAATGAAATTGAAATTAGTGTACCTAAACCTACCCTTTCTTATAGGTTAATAACTACTTGATTTTCTGCTTAATGGTTCTCGTAGACTGACGATGCTCTAACTTGTCACCATCCTAGCTAATTTTCCAAATTAATGAGCTATGTTGCGTCTTGCAAGAACAGATTTATAAATTTAGTAATGAAAACTTGAAAATATATTTCAAAGAATTACATTTTGCTGCCATAAATTGTGCTTTAATGTAGGATCTAATCATTAAAATAATTTTCTTAATGGTTTTTAAAGTTTAAAACGATTAGGCAAGTTCTTCAAATCATGTACATTTTTTTTACCTCATCTTATACATTGACTTTACAATGGAAAGTCAATTTTCTGAAATAATTCTCTGATCACTCTTAAATCCTTGTTCTTATAAAGATTAATTTGTCTGATCATAACCAGTATATATATATAGTATCCAACATCTTTGATGAGTTTTACAGTAATTTTTTTATAAGTTATTTTATTTGCTTTTGTTGCGATCAAATTTTCGATTTTTTAACATTAAATACACTTATAATACCAATAAACTACACTATTTTTTTTGTGTGTGTTAGAAGGCTAAAAAACGAAACATTACATCATGCGTCCTTAACACCATGACCACCAAGTGATCATGCATTTCATTAAAAAAGCCACATATAACTTTCCAATAACTTTCGTCAATAAAAAAAAAAAAAAGGAAACCTTTCCAATATGAAAAAGGCACAAATTACACAAAATTTCATTCATGAAGTCCCTAGCTAGAGCCCTGCAACTCTGCAACCAAAGGAATATGGCCATTGCTGAATCCTAATTAGTTGGGGCATTATATATTAACACAAGCATTACTGGCTCTTGAAGCTGCGGTTTCAATCATTTGTAATTTAATTAAACTTTGAATTGTTTAATCTGCTGAACAGTTCTAATAATTTCAAAAATAAAAAAAGTGAAAACATAGAACCCCTGATGACTTAGAGAGACAAACATTAACATACTATGCCCTCAAAAGTATGAGTGATTAGGTAAAGTTTAATTAATTGTTAATCATTCATTATTGAACTAACCACTTACCAACAAAATGTCTGTTGAAATCATATACTCCTCACAATTAAAGACAAGTGCATGCGTGCATTTTTTTAAAACATAATAATGTTGGACTCCTGATTTTTGCAATGCGGTTTAATATTTTATTGCTGAGCCACTCGAGTAATGGTATCAGTAACATGCAATTTTAGTGAGCGCTTGCTGTAGTATTTTGATACTAATTTGATCTTAGTAATAGTATTTGGCTATAAAAACATAATTAAAATTTTATTCGCAAAGAGTTAATGGTACAAGATTTGTAACATAAGTCCATCTCACATGAAAATTTTCTGACTAATATGCATCGTGAAATGTACGAATTATTAGTCGAATATTCTTTGGAATGTACTGATTCTCTAAGAATCGTTTTAACGCAAATTGATAGATAGAGAATTATATTGTTATTGATTTGAACTCTAAAGTTTAATAAAAAAATGATTTTTTTATCAGTAGTAGTAAAGAAAGAAACTTTGTAAGCATAATTACAATACCATAAATCATGACAATGTGACTTTTGTAAATTAAATTTGAATCTAATTTTAGAATTCAAATTCATTAAATTTTATACATTTTTTTAATGAAAAGTATCAACAATATCCCAAGCACATTCTATAAAAGGCTCCCTTGTAAACAAGAAACAATTTTATAAAAGGCTCTAGAGCTGCCAAATAGAGGAAGAAATCTCCCACGTACAATATAGACATGAGATGTGTAGAGCTCAAATTTGAGCTTGTAAAGAATAGAAGGGAGTTTTTATGGATATAAACGATAAATAAAACAAACAAACAAATAAATATAGTTTTAAAAAACTAAATAACATTAATAAATTAGAAAGAAAAGGCTACCGCCGACCAAAAAGGGCTAATCAACGGCAGGTGATCACGAAAGCAAAGGAAAAATGATATTGGTACTAATGTATTCTTTTTTTATCCTAGTTAAAAGACGAAGAAAAGTGTTAACACTGATTTGAGTTCTATAACGTATTCAAGTATTTGGGTAGTAGAGATTTTTCTTTTCAAAGTGTCCTCTATTGATAGTTCAACTACCAAAATCTTTTACATCATGATTCTAATACCATTAAATTATAAATTTATTAGTTAACATTAAGGGTTTTTTTTCTGATATATTGAATCATAAAACCAAATTACTAAAAAAGCCATCCAACGTGTATGAAATTTTTGTGTTGCATACCAGTCACCTTGTAGTTTATCGATGCACAAGTTGTTTCCAGCAATAAAATGTCGGAAATTTGATCTTTAATGAGAGCAAATAAAAAAAGTTGGTGAAAATTTTTGTGCCGCATCATGTTGGCGGGGAAGATAATAAAATAAATTAAGCTTAGAGAGTCAACTTTGGGTGATGAAGGCAGACTTTCATCTACTTCAAAGAAAACACATTTGCATTTTTTATGCACTACAGTTGCCAGTTAAGGTCCCTCACTTTTCATGGCCCAACTTACATCTCAAGATGTTAGCCTCTGATTGTGACTTGCCTGAGCTTCCAGGAAGCTTCCTTTTTTTTTCTTTCAAGAAAATCTCTTTCTGTAGTTTTATTGATCATACCATAAAATAGTAATAGCTAACAGGCTAACAGCTACCTACCTTGAAGCTTTGCAAAAGAACAAGAGAAATGAACACCACAAACAACTTCATTAGACCAAAAAAATTTCATCATATGACAAGCAACTACTCCATTATTGATTAAACAAAACATAATTTCCCCAGAGTTTCTTTTTTTGGTTGTGGTCTTCACTCAGCTTACAATTTTCTTGTATGGTATGTCTTTTTCTGGTAATAGGCAAGCATGGATTCATGATTCTATGTATATATAATTCTTGTCAAAATGCAATTCCACAACTTCCATCTTCAAAGTGCATTCCACTAATTGAGAGTGACATCCATTTACTCAGGCATGATATAGACCACTGATCATGCAAGACACTATATTAATCAGGAAATGCATTCTCTTCATCTTGATCGTTACAGCAATAATCAATTTGACATGATGGACAAAACAATAAATTGTTCACTAGTTCTGTTTAAAAACTTGCATCGACAATGGCAATTCTCCTTGCCATCCGAAGAGAAGTGATTAAAGATGTTGTTTGGTAGATTTAGGTAAATTAGCTAAATCGTATACCAACTATTTTTAAAGTTACAATATGCTGAATACAACTGTTGATTAAACATGCAACAAGATTTCCAACCAACAAAATCATTAAATAAAGATGTATATGATCAAATGAAGAAGATTATGATTCTCTTCCGCAAAAAGTGCGTGTCAAGTACTTGAACATTCAGTTCAATTTGATACTCAACAAGATTTCAGTGCTCACATACAATTTATGGTATTCTCAACAAAACAACTCCTGAAAACCAAAAAGATGTATGAACTATGAAGAGATATGGAAACACATGTGTGTCCTACTTGAAATATACGTACATGACTCCAATGCAACTCACAATCAATACATAAAAATGGTATCTGTAGTCATTACCGCTCTGTTGTCTCTCTGTTTATCAATGAAGGAGCAGGCGGCGTCATGGTTTCATCCTTGCCGCCTGCAGAAGAATCTTCTTTCACCATAGCAAGCTCCCTTTCTGGGGTATTATATCCCTTCGATACAGTATTTTGGCTCGGCGAACTAGCCAAAGTTGTCTTAGAAGGGCTCGAGTTGTTGACAAGGGAAGAACTTCTTCCAGAACCATCTGCATAATTCAAATCTGAACCCGTACTCTCTTCCGTTTGTTTTCTGTGAAATTTATCCTCCATGATATCATAAGCATTCCCAATCCGAACTTCCTGAGCAAGCGAGCACCAGCAACAACATAGCCAAAGGGTACAATCAGAGACGGCTGGTTCACCAAAGCAGAATGTGTAAGCAGGCAAATTAAATCTCTTCCTCATTTGAATCCTCCAGAAGCCACCGTAAAGCAAGCCAAATGCGCACAGAATAATTCCAGTGATTCCTAAAGCTTCCCTGACAGTCTCGTTATCAATATTAACAGCAGCCAAGTTGAAAATCCAGAAAGGAGCCAAACAAAAGAGGAGAAACGTTGCAAGATGAACATACATGTTACCAAATCCAAGCCTCTCCATATTCCATCCAAATACACAAATAGTGCAGAAAAGAGACAGATATGCTAACGAAATGTCATCCCAAATGTCAAGTATCCCTCCTCTCCATCTTGGTTGTTCTTCTTCATCTCTGACCGCAAACGAATATCTCTTTTCTAGTGATTTTAACCTAAACTGTTCCGGTCTCTTAGTCTCTTGAGTAGTGATTTCAACCTGTGCTTCCTCGTCCATTTCAGAATGATAATCCTTTCCGAGTGGACTAAGAATGGTGTACAAACCAGCAATGGCAGGTGCAGCTATTGCAAAGGATATGCATATTCCTACTCCAACAGCTGGTCGCTCAGATCTCTTGTATCCTAAGTTTAGACCGCATAGTGCATATTGAGCAAAACAGTTCACATGAAGTAAAATAACAACCACCATCATATGAGCCCACTCATGGGGCTTGTAAGTCCCATTTTTGCAGTAAATCTTTCGGAGTTTAGAGATGTCCTCAGGTTTCCATCTACAAAGAAGTGCAAGGTGGTAGAACCGTTTTGGGTGTTGGTATAGACACAAGAGAGTAAACAATGCATTGAGGATTTGATTGTTCACTTCAAACCATGCATTCCTTTGAGACTTCTTCGGTAATGCGCTATTCAACATTCCAGTCATGACTAGGAATAAAATTGCTCCTGAGATCGCAACACACATGATCCACACAAAAAGGGCTATGTTCATTGGGTTTCGGATCCATTCTTTGCTCATCTTCATGAGTGCAGGCCAATTAATTTTCCTAGCAAAAACCCCACTGATGTGCGCTCGAATATGATAGCTACTGGAAGAAGACACAGAACGTGAAATGTCGTCCCTCTCTTGAGCCAAACGCCTGAATTTGGCTGAAGCAGAACCAAATTTAAGAAAATTTATTCTAGCTAAGTTGCTCTGTAACTTCCTGGGATGATTTTCATCATCTAACAGAGTTCTTCTAGAACCTAAATTCTGAACAGGTATTTCACCGTGGGCTTTGGCACCATTAGATTCCACGATTTCTGCTTCTTTGCTGCTGTCATTTGAAGCCATTCTCACTTTCAAAAATGTTACGTGTCAATCCAAACCAAACGCATGCTCCATTAGCCTGCTTGAGCTCAAGAAGCAGTACAATGCGAAGGATCTCTATGTGCTCTAATATTTAAACCTGAACAACACAAGGGAAAATCTCTCATGTGTGGAAGCTTGTAAGCGCAGCATCAATCAGAAACGAGGAATAAGATAAGATTGAAAGAAACACTCTTTAGGCCTAGTCGCCAGATATCTGTGGAGATGACTGAGAACAGAACTCACAAGCAGCTAAACTCACACAATTTAATTCTATCTAGAAGCCAAAAATATATTAATTCATAGCCAAATCTCAAATAAAATCCGAAAATGCAGTGTCACGTTAGAAAATGCGCCTAAAGCACGCAGAGACCCCCAAGGCATGCTTTTCATAACAGCACTGTTCAAAACCCAGAAAAAAAGAATCTTTCTTTTGAAATCTGATTAGTGAAATTCACATAACAGAAAATATCATCAACAATCAGGAGTGATCAACTTGTATAGCAACGAATGATTAATACCTAATAATACCCTGATAAATATAAAAGAAATAGATAGAACGATTAATACAAAATAAAGAATAAAACGAAATCTGAAAAAGAAATGAAGATGGAAAAGGAGAGAGCTTGAACATACTTTACCAGGCAATTGAAAGAGAAACATGAGATCTTAAAGATGCAAACTTGGAGAATCTTTTTCGATTCTTCAAGGTTGTAGCTCTGCTTGTTTCTGCAAAATCATCCAGTCGGCCAAGTGGTGGATGATAATTAGATTATCCATGCAATGAAAGTTGTTTTGAAAACTGATTGAGGCTTAGCTTGAGAGTTAATTGCAACGGTGGTACCTGAAGTTTTTAAGATGTTACGTACAATACCTAAAGTCAATTTTGTTTCATTGTGACCATTAAACTTTCCCGTTTGTGCAACCATGGTACCCAAGGCACTCAGTCAGCATTATTTGATTGTGTGGCATCCAACGTGGCAGATGACTCAGCTTCAAGCATTGAAAAACATGGGAAAAATGGTAGAAGACTCGGTCGTTTTGCCCACTGTAAAAAAAAAAAGGTTTAATAGTCAAGTCAAATGAAACGGCGTCGTTCTCCCTTACGTTTAAGCCTTCTCCTCGATGCTCAAGACCGACGAGTTTCTTTCCACAACAGTGTCGCCACAGCTTTGCCGCCACTTCGCCGCTCCTCGCCTCCTTCTCCATCGCCGACCTCCGTGTCTTCATGGTAGGCCTAGCTGACTTAAATGGAGTTCCTGAAAATTCAGTTTTTAATAAATCTAGGGTAAGCATTGTTGAAATTGTGTGGATTAATTAAACTTTGCCTCACTTTCTCTTCAGTTTGTCAAAAGCATGGATCAAATTACACACATCTTTACCAAGCTTCTAGCTCGTGATCACTTCTATCGTCTTCGTGACAAGCTTCGCCTTCTCTCTGCTTCGGCATCAGCTTGCGGGGGATTGCTGAAGACAAGCCTTACAGACGACAAGCAGTCCAAGCAGACGACAACACAAACCAAAGATGACACCGCACATCAATTGTCAACAGTGCAGACGACAACAAATGGCGATGGACGATAGACTTAGTTTTGGATGATTCTTAGCAGTTCATTTCGATAGATATCAGAATCTATTTGATATATTTTAGTTGTGTTAGGTCTCAGCTATTTCGTTCTTCTTTGGTGATGTATAAGAACGACAGTAATCAATAAAACTTCAGTTTTTGATGGCTCAATGTTTTTCTCTGACATATGAGGGAATGTTTGATGTATTTTGGAGATATTAATCAACAAAGAATATTTTGCTATCTAAGCTTATCGTCTTTCTTGACATTTGCATTCGTAAAATTTTGTTTGCTCCATTAATGATCTGCTCATACAGAAGTGATCCACAGAAAATTATTTTTCTGCATGTATCTCACCATGATGTTAATTGTTAATTACTTTGTTAGTAAATTCCAATCAAGACGAAAGAAGAAAGTGAATCTGAATTTACAATTCAAAAGACATTCTTGCAAGTTAAAAAAATAGTAACTAACATGGGTGAGATTTGTTATGAACAATATGAATAAACAGTTGCAGAGAATTTGATATATCTGGGATTATTGTGAGTTATTGATGTTTGATGATGCTATGTTGGGTATTTATTGGGAGGAAGGAACCCCAGTCATCTGCTATGTTGGATGCCACACAATCAAATAATGCTGACTGAGTGCCTTGGGTACCATGGTTACACAAACGAGAAAGTTTAATGGTCACAATGAAACAAAATTGACTTTAGTCATTTTTGCGTAACATTTTAGAAACTTCAGGTACTGCAGCTGCAATTAACTCTCCTGTTCAACCTCTAACATCTTTTGACTTTCTATTCGAATCTGCAATTTCCTCAAAAGATTTTTTAAAAAAAAATTTTGACAAGAATTTCCCTTGAAGTTGGCTGCGCAAAAATGATAGTGAGAATTTTTCTTTATTTTCGACAATCAACTACTCTCAATGCAAAGTTTCTGCCTTTGATTTTGTTATTTTCTCTGTTTTCTTTTGACCTTCATTAGCTCCAATTTGATTGTTTCTTTCGGGTGTTTAGGTCTAATAACTGTTCTGTTTTGTGGCAGAGAGCTGTCTTTAAATTTGATGTCTTCGACGAAAGAACTTGCCGGAAGGCCAGGAAGTTGGCGCCCCGAATTTCAGGTATCTGGGTTTCGATCCTGGGAATTTGAATTAGGAACTTTCTGCTCTGATTCGGGTCAATCCTAACTTCTAATTTCAATTCTGATGAAAGTTGTTGTCTTTTATACAATGTAAACCTAGAGGGGAATTTGTGTTCCGAAGATGGAAACAGTTGAATCTTAAACTTGTTGACTAAACTTGATCTTTTTAATATTGTAATCTTGCAGGGGTTAAGGATGTCTCGGTGGATGGGGAAAATCTACTGACAGTGACTGGTTATTTTGATGGGGCGGATGCATTGAAATTTTTTAGAAAGATCAGCAATGTAGAGATATTGTCAGTGGCACCAGAAGGCAGCGGAAATAAGAGTGATGAGAGCAAGGCAAAGAAGGCGGGGAAACAAAAGGAGAAGATCGACGATCCACGAGCTGATGTTTCTGACACTGAGATTGATAGATTATATGTCAATGAAGCAGTATCCGCCCAGAACAATTTTAGCAGTTCTAAAGGTAATCAATCACTTCTTGATGACAAATGGCTAGATCAAGTCATTAGAGATATGTTTCCTTTTTTATTTTATTTCGCATAATATTGAAGCTCTTTCTTTTTTTCTTGGATTGGGTGATGCAGAACTGAATACTGAACATTGGGATAGTTCTAGAATAGTCTATTTCATTGTGCAGGTTTCTCTTATTAGTTGTGCTTATTTAGAATAGGATTTAATGTTAAAAGTTTTACTTAAGTTTCCTTTTTGATTTCGGGATTAAGAGCATTATAAACAGGTGCCATATGTTATATAAGTCAAAAATTCTAGCTGCTGGTTTTTGTCGATGTATCTGCGGTATTTTGTAATGTGTGCTTACCTTCTAATGTAATGTGAGTTGGAAAAGACATATCAATTGAGACATATTTTGTAATGTGACCTTAATTTGGATATTTAGTTTGTATGGTTATTTATTTATGAAAAATAAACCCCAGCCCAACAAAAACACCCCCAACAAAACAAAAAAAAACGGTAGGATGTCAATGGACAATGTGTCTCATGAGTTTTCAAACTTGTCCAGCGTACATCATATATATATGATGTATATGATATAATATCAAGTTTATACTGTCTTCCTTATTGATTTAGGAGTAAAACCTTTATAAATAGACATGTTTTGTTATATTTTTCCGGGAGTTGTTTAATGAATTGAGTTTAAGACTCGTTCTAAGTGTGTGCACGATTGGTGCTGCATCATTTTGGCTGTGTAGATGAGGTATCATGAAGCAAGCTGTTCATAGGTAGTTTATCATTATTAATTACAAGTCTTATTTCTTTATTTTTAGGTGGGTTTGCAGAGTTTATGACAAAAAATACAAGTTTTTACCAAGGAGGAAAGTGGCCAAATTTGAGCTACATGACCTACAAGGTAAACTTTCTCGAAAAGGAGGATGCAAAGCTCTGGGGATCAAATCTGAAGAAGTAAAAAGTAGCAGAACAGGTATTCATGTTGGTGGTAGAAGCTGCAAAGATATAGAGGTTGAAGTCGAATCCGATGTCGATAGAGTAGACAATATTTTGGACCCACGACCAGGCTTATCCGATGTATCATCAGAAATATCACTTACGGAACCAATCTCTAGGGCTGATTCTCCATCTTACAGATCAAACACACATGCGCATAGTGATAGCCCATTGCTGCTGGAGGGTTTAAGGGATTGGGGGACCAAGACACATGATCCACGGCTGGAATTTGTCGCAAGAACAAAATCAGAGATAGAGAAGCAGAGTGTACAAGGTATACTTTCTGAAGCAGGAGGAAGTAGAACCTTGGAGAGCCAATATCAAGAAGTAGAAACCAACATAAAAGATATTCATGTTGCTGCAATCCATACAAATTCGGTTTCTGAAATAGAAGCTGAGGAAGATTTAGGAGCAACAAGTTCTATGGATGCTCAGACTCAGATGCATTTAGCATCATCTATTGTGCCCCATATACAAGAGATTACAGATTACGAGGAGTTGAATGCTCAAATTGCTCATTATTTGAAAAGCATTGAAATACCACCTGAGAAGCCACGTGTCATTGTGAATGATCAGAGCCCACTGCTGATAAAGGAGGATGATATAACCTATTTGAAATCTGTCTATCTACATCTGAATGATACAACTAGAAAATGCTTGTTCAACTGTGCATTGGTTTATCTAAACCAAGAAATCAAGGCAAGACATTGGTACATAGCTGGATTTCAGATGGTCTGGTGGAGGATCCTCAGGAAGTCTTTCCAGTTCTTCAAACTCTTATCAGTTCTTCAAACTCTTATCAGTGTCTAATTATTGCATATTACAGAAGATAGGGAAGTTTTTATGCTGCCAGAGAGGTACCGGTATATTCTTTTAGGTCAAGTTATTCCTTCGGAGTCTAACCAATATTTTCTTATGAGATCTGGTAAGGAATTGACCGAGCCATCAAATGTTGAGGAATGGGAGAAGTCAAAGGAGATTCACTTGATGGATAATGAACTGTCTGAGTTACCAGCGAATCTGAACTGTCCTGAACTACTAGCATTATTCCTCCAAAGAAACTACAACCTAAGAGAGATACCAACCGCATTTTTTGACAACATGCCTTGTTTGCAAGTCCTGAACTTATCTAGAACTCGCATCAAAACTTTGCCAGATTCTCTTTTTAAGCTGGTTCATCTGAAAAGGCTCTTTTTGAATCATTGTGATCTTCTCATGATGTTACCAAACAGAGGGGGAGAAGTCAAAAGTCTTGAGTTACTTGATCTTGAAGGTACAGAAATCATGAATCTGCCTAATGAGATAGAGCAATTAATAAACCTCACATCCTTGAAAGTGTCATTTTGTGAACCTATAAACAAAGGAAGATCTTGGGAAGAAAAGAAAAAAAAAACAACGGAAGATCAGAGGTACCTTGGAAAACTATAATGACTTTTTCTCGGGCAAAAGAATTACATATTGATGTCAGTCCAGGTTAACCTTGGAAAACTATAATGACTCTTTCTCGGTTAAAAGAATTGCATATTGATGTCAGTCCAGATGATACGCGGTGGATTACGGATGCAGATTCTTTTCTTGGTAAGGTTTGTGGATTGAAGTTTCGTGTACCTAAACTCTACTTTCCAAGAGTTGAACTTCTCAGGCATCTGAAATTGCACAGTACACAGAAAGAATTTCTATCTGACACGCTTTAGTTTCACTGTGGGTCATCATGTCAAACGTAGTATTCCTCGAATCCCACGTGATGCTAAACTTGAGCTGGAACAATACAGTAAATTCTTGAGGTATGTGAATGGTATAGGAGTTCCTGAAGATGTTAAGAAAGTACTTGAACATACGACTGCATTTTTCTTGGATCGCCATACAAATGCCAGTATGTTATCTGATTTTGGATTTGAAAATATGGTTAATTTAGTATGCTGCGTGGTGGGGGAATGCAATGAGCTTCAAACAATTCATGAAGGAACTATGGGAATCTCTGGTTTTCCATCTTTGGAGTACCTGTGCATATACTACATGAAGAGTCTCATAAGCTTATGGAAAGGCCCACTTAACGTTGGATTGTCGTGTCTGAAACATCTGACTATACGAACATGTCTGCAGTTGGAAACCATTTTTCCGTCTGACTTGTTGGCGAACGTCTTCAATCTAGAGGCGCTAACAGTGGACGATTGCCCTGCCATAACGAATATAGTGAGTTGTGAATACCCTCGCTTAACAACTGTCACATTTCTTCCAAATCTGAAGAAAATTTCACTTC
>CAODLS011171419.1:0-13262 GCA_948243855.1 Flueggea neowawraea
TGCAGGACGCCTACAGTTGAATACTTCGTAAATGGTACGACCTACAACCAATGGTATTATCTGAAAGACGGAATATATCCTGAATGAGCTACATTTGTTAAAACGTTTACTTACCCAGGGGATGAAAAAACAAGTTTATTGAAACAATGGCAAGAGTCGGCTAGAAAGGACGTCGAAAGAGCCTTCGGGGTACTCCAGGCGAGATGGGCTATTATACGAGGACCCACATGTTTGTACTACATGCATCATATGACAAATATAATGTATGTGTGTATCATATTACACAACATGATCGTTGAAGACGAAGGTTACGCCGTGACAAACTGGACAGGAGAAGGAGACGACCATCAAGCGAATGCATCACAGGGAGGTCAATCCGACTTTACAATGTATATCCAAAGGTTCATTGATATTCGTGATCGTGAGCAACATTATCGTCTCCGAGCGGATTTGGTAAAGCATCTATGGAACAATCGTGAAAAATAATACCGAATTTTATTTTCATGTATTATTATTTTATTTTAAGAGAATTATAAATTTTATTTTAATTGTATTTTTAATTTTAATTTATTTTTTTATTTTAATGTAATATTTTTTATTTTAATGAATTATGTTTATTTGAATGAACACTTTTTATTTTAATGAATTTGGAGTATAAAGTATTAACTGAAGTAGTAGATAAAAGTTAGGGGGTTAAAATTAAATTGTGTTTAGTGAAAAACTAAGTAGACATCCCACGAGACTCTTAAAGTAGTCCATAAGTTACGGATGAAAAATCTGATGGGCTAAAAACTAGAGACTTTAATAAAATAATAATAAAAATATTGAACAAACGTCTCACAAAACGACTTCAGTGACTCTGGATTACAAACAGCTTTATGTTGCGATTGGCTTGGATGGTTATATGATACTTATCTCTAGGCCTACCGACACTCTAGAGACAACCAGTAATAACTTCAACAAACAATATGTCTAATTTTATCTTACAGGAAAAAAAGAACTCATAGTTACATAGACTCAAAAATTAAATTATAATTTCTTTTTAAATTATACGTGTGTCATTTTTTTAAATAACAAAATTATGGTGTTTATATTTTTTGATCTTTTTTTCGTTATTTTTTTCTTTTATTTAATAGTTGTCTATATTTTTTTTTTTTATTTTATTTTGAGTTTGTTTTCTTTTTTTAAATGAACATATTTTTTTCATTTTTTTTAATTTTTTTTTTCAAATAAGTCTCATTTGTTTGATTTTATCTTTTGTATATATAGCATATTTTTTATTCAAAAAATAAAATTAAAACAAAAAATAAACTAACAAAACACAACATATAGTCAATATATTGAATAAAAAAATTATAAACAACCGAATAATAATAGAATAAAAAATTAAAAATATAAATTTTAAAAAATTATAATTAAAAAATAAAATAAAAATATATGTGCTTACATAATTTTAGTGGAAAGAATGTGCGTACAAAATATTAAAACTCAAACGATCATACGTGTAATTTAAAAAAAATTAATTTAAATGTTGAGTGTCATACGCACAATTTTTAATTTCTTTTCACGTGCAAACGGCAATTACTTTAAACAATACAAATTCGCCACATAGCAACCTAGTTCCCCATTTGAACATCAGACTATGCCTTTTTTTGTGAATAGTATAATACAGTCCTCCACAACACATGCCCAACCCCTAAAAGTGAAAATAAAAGGGCTATTTATCTCCCTGGAATTTTCTATGGAAAAATCTAGAGCAAACACTACCGTTTTACACATGGAGCATTGATATGGACATCATTAAAAAATTAATATGTCTTATTCACATTTCATAAATGAATTTAACGACTACAAGTGTCATTGACTAAATTGTAGTGACCACAAAAAAAAATTTAAATTCGGTGACTACATTGGAAAAGTGACTAAACTTGGGAGGCAATCATGCATTTGCCCCCATTCAGAGCCCATTCTAATAATTGATATTGTGTATTTGTCAATTGCTAAGCTAGACTATAACTGCCTTAAAGACTGAGGTGAAGTGGATAAATGCTTCCTCCTACAAATGATATTTCAAATTTAAGTTTTAAACTTAGAGAAGTTTTCAAATTCGATAGAGAGAATTTTTATCATCGGAAAAGAGCATGCCTAAACTAAGAATTAATTAAGTCATAATAGATCGTAAAACGGATGTCGGACTGAATTTCAAATTATTAGAAAAATTAGTGTTGGACTCTTATACAATGATTTTTTAATATATTTCTAATTATTTCTCTGTAATTTAACACAATCAGTGCCTAAACATCACCCAATCACAAGATCATATAAGTTTTCTATTGATCAATTTTCTAAATTATATGCGCCAACATGTGTTGAAACTTTGAATTTCCAAAAAATATGGAGTCATTTTCCATGTGATGTCTGCACAAATTGATCCTTGACAAATGCGAGATTGGAACAGTATTTTGGAATATTATTGACAAATTCTACAAAAATCAAAATAAAAAAGATATAAACAGAAAGGTTATGGTTTTGGCATTTTTCATCTTGATTTTTTTTTTTTGCCGAAATCTTGATTTTTACCTCCATTGGATGCTTCAAGTTGAGCGGAACGGTCATATTTTTTATAATTATCTTTCATTTTAGAGAAGATTAATGAGCTTTTTCTTTGAGATGTCACCATAAGAATCCAAATCAACATTGAATGTGTTTGCCAATAAGCTGTTATTCATATTAAAATCAATCGCAGTACTAATAAATCGAGAGTTTGATCCCAGTAAAAATAGTTAAAATGATTCAAAAAACATCCAAATGCATTTATAAATTGAATGGGTATATCTATCTTTCATGACGAAAAATTGGTCTAACCCACGATGAAGCCGCTAAACTTTGACCTTTTTCTGCTATCTAGTCATTAAATTTAGGATTCCTCATATTGAGTCACTTAACTTCCAAAATCTTACTTATCAAAAAAATTCCAAAAACTTACCTATTAAACCAAATAAGAACTCTGATCACTAATTTGGCTCGTTAAATAACGAGATTAGTTCAGCAGCGAGCCGCTATTAGGAGACAACTAAAAAACTTGTAAAGTTTAGAGTGTGACTTTAAGAAAGTATGCAACCGAGGGACTCCAAGCCTAATCGGACTCCTAGTTATTAGGCCAGAGTTCATTGAGGTTGAGTAAAGCATATTTGAATCGAGATAGCGACATTTAACCATAAACTTTGAAGAAGGAATGCAACATTCAAAGGGTACTTTCCTAAATACAATGCTTCAAATGGTTTATGGTGCTTTCGTTTGAAATTTTCAACCCATTAAGTTTAAATCCACATTTACATAAGGAAACTTATGAAAAAAGGCCAAAAGCTGAGACTGGGTGGGTCCTAGTGATTGAAAAATGGGGCCCAGATTATGTTGATTAAAAGTCAACTATGATACGCTAAACCTAAACCTTACCTAATATCTTCACCTCTTCTTTTTCTCTATGATTTTTATTGATGGTGTTTTGGCTGGAAGCATTTGCACAAGTTCATGACGACGAAATTTTGTTGATATTCGTCTACACAATAAATTTTAGCATAGGATTGGTACGTACGACGTCAGCTTAAGTGGGGCCAGACAAGCCAATTGCAGTCGGATTTTTACGACTTGTTTCACACTCATTAAATTTATAATTTTTTATTTTACATATTTTATGTATAATTAATTTTCTTAAAAAATGTGCGAGTTAATTTTATTTGTAGTCACTTAAGATTAATCATGACTGCCGTATAGTCACAAGTCTCAATTTTTATCCTAAAGTGACACTAAAATTTTCACTTTTGTTTCAGATGGTCATTATGACCGTATTTTTTACAATATGGTGTCAAAATTCTTAGTTGGACCACATGTTATTTAAAAAATGAACAAATCATTTGCCATGTGGATACAATTAAAAACCAAACTGAATTTTAAACCAATTAAAACGACCAAGAAATTTAAAACTATCAAACCCATAAAATCACTAGACCAATAAAATTATCAAACCACTCTCAAAACCCAAAACTGAAAGCCAATTCACGAACCTAAAAAATCCAAATTCTATTAATTATCAAAAACTCTATTCATGGCCAAAAGATCTCAATCCCTCATCTCGTTACAATCATGTAGAAAAAAAGAATTCCAATCAATTATTAAACTATGGGCTGTCCAAGCAATTATCTTATTGCACAGTGAAACAGATGTCCATCAAATTCTCTTTCTCTCTCTTAGAAATCAATCATCTTATTGCAGAGCGAAGCAAATGTCCAATAAATTCTCTTTCCTTTTCCCTACATTTGAAGCAAAAACTAAGCTTTAATCAACTTCATGAACCACCCCTCGAGGGATAGTCGAATGATGAGGGTATGTTGTTCTCAGAGTAAGGCTGTGGATTCGAATCCGTTCGGACTCACTCTCACAATGTTGAGTTGATCAGGCATCTACTGCTCGTCCTCGATGAGGTGTTACGGTGACTACACTAGTGCACGAGCTCAAATCCGTTGCAGGTGTCAGCTATGACTCTCGAGAACATTCCATAGCAAGGAAGTTTATTCGTGTGCATAGTCACTCCCAACAGGGGTACACTATCTACTAGTCGCCCCGAGACAAAAAAAAATCAACTTCATAAACCAAAATTTATCATTCTTTAGTCTTCACTTCCAAAAACAGAATAAGGCCCTGAAAATAACACAATCACTCAATTATTGCAAGATTTTCAGTGTTGAAAAGCAATGAATTTTCCGATACCCAACCCTAAGTAACCATACATGACATATAGATATCCATGCTTGCATTGCATATATGCATTTTTATTATTTAGTATTCATCATTTTAATTTTAAATATATATTAGGCTTGGATTTATTTTTAGAACAATTTAGAATTATAATAATAAGAAAATTAGATAAGGAGTTAGTGAGAAATAAGTATTTAGTGTAATCGAACAGTAGCAACAAGTGTTGATTAAAAGAATAATAATTAGAATTTGAAATAGTATTTTGAATTTGTGCCAAATAGGAATTGATATAAAATAAAGGGGCTGAAAATTGAGAAGAAGAAATTCATGAAGTAACTGAGGGACTGAAAAGAAAACAAACAAGAAAGATGGGGTTAACATCAATACTCCCCACACAAAATGTCGTCTCATTCAAACCTTAAACTAGTTCAAGCCGAAGAATTTTCAAGGTCATAGCTTATATACTTTCATCAATAGTTCAATTACTTAACTTGTCTCTATTTTAAGCCTTTAGTAAAGTGTTTATTGTTGGCTACGGATTCTTCCGAAAGCTAAAGGGATAGTAAACAAGTGTTGAGAAGGATTCTATTCTCATAGAAAAATTGAAATTCAAATCAAGTAGTTAATAACTTAGCTTTTATATCATAAATCAATAAATTCAAGTTCATTTCTAAAGAGAGCTATAACCTGTAACACATATTTGCAGTGTTCCGGACTTAAGGTCATATTAATTGAATTAAGAGGATTAATTAAGTTAACTATAACTAGAATTTATCTGATAGCATAATTAAAAGTTTGGTCTCCTCCAAATGCTGGCATGATTAAATTGAACACAGATGGTGCTCTCTCTGAGAATAGGTTCACGGCTCCAGGCCGGTGCGTAGTCAAAGGCTCTAATGGTGAGTGGCTCACTGGCTTTGTTATGAACATGAGAAGCTACTCCTTGCTCAATGCTGCATTACTAGCCATTCATAAGGGATTGGAACTTTGTTGAGATATGGGTTGGAGAGACATTATTGTTGAGACTGACAGTGTGATCAATAGGAGCCACATCCCTTGTTAACAATCTTTGGGCAATGATCAAAGGCATCAAAAGATACATTAACAAGGAATTGGAAAGTCTCTACTTCCCACATCTTCGGAGAAGGAACCAAGTGGTAGATAGGTTGTCTAAGATGGGTAGAGACTGGCCGGTTGGTTTTCATTTTTAACTGTTCCCCCTATTTGTGTTTTAGAGTTAGTTCAGAATGATGCTAGAGGAATGCTTTATGAACGATCTTGTAATACTACTTGTATTGTACATTGTTTTTGATGGTTTAATAAAAGTTTTTACCACTTCTTGTTCTGGGGCCTGCTTTGCAGGGTCAGGAACAAAGAGTGCTATTTGTATGGAGGGTTAGCCTAACTAGGTTGTCGGACAAAAGAGTGACCCTTTTTAGTTAAAAAAAAAAGGTTTGTTCTAGGTTCTAAATTTTACTATATTCTTTGTGGTTTGAATTAGGAACTGAAATTTTGTAAAAACAATTGTATTGATGCTAGTTTCTAACAAAACAAACGAATTTAGATTTGGATTTAAAACAAATAAGCAACAACTAAAATAGTGAATGATGGTCAAGCTGTCCTGTTGCAGCTCCTAAACTGACTTTGAAAATTTACCAAAAATCGTATAGACATTATAGAAAACATAGTTTATATGATTAGAAAGTTCTATTCGTCTAGTTTTTGACACAATTTACAAATTTAATTTGAAGTTAAATTAGTTGAAATATGATTTGCAAATTAGGTGATGCTCAATCTGCCCAAATGCAGAAATAGAGCAGCATGTGGATTGGAGTTAGAAATTCACTAAAAATTGTAGGCATTGATTTAGAAGTAATATTTTATATGGACAAAAAGCTTAGGATGTCCAATTTTGAATGCAATTAATGGTGGTTTAATAGGAAATTTGTATTTACAGATAAAATGACAAAACGACATACTATTTTGTTGTAATTAAAGTCAGTTATAGGTACTGTTTTGGTGTATATTTAGAAAAAGGGATTGAACTGAAACTTTAGATAATAGGATAGGAAAATGAGAAATTGAAGAGGTCCTTCTATGCTGGAAATATAATTAGCTTAGAAATTAACTAAATTAAATGTTTTCGCCATTTTTTAGGAAACTTGGACTAAACTGAAAAATAAATTTCAAATAAGGGATCAATAAGTAATTTTTTAGAATACAGATAAATTGAATATTAATATATCGTTTTAATCTTGTATAGATCCAAAATACCGAAATGACCTCATATCAGGAAACTAAAAGTTATCAGTGCTTAACATCTATCAGAAGCATTGAGAATAAACTTCAGATTAGATTCAAATGTGTGTTATATGTTTTGTATATAAAAATGTGCTCCTAATATGAATATTTGGACAAATCGGTGACTTGTGTTTACATGATCTTTCTGTATAATGTTGAGCATTATAATATATGTTGCGAATTTGTATACGGGCTGGTACATTAATATTGAGCCATTACATGGACAACATGAAAAATCCTTCTAAGTTTTGATGATTTAACAAAATAACTGAAAAGTTAAAGCAAAGCACGTTAATGAACCCCTAACACATGCTAGTGATTTCAACTCATACTGAACTCAAGTCAAAATGGCAACTAAACACGCTATCGGTTTATCAGTGCACCTTATACGTGAACAACGTGCCCTAATGAAGCAATAGAGTACCTTAGCGTTCTGCAATGTTTATGCACAACACTAAGGCATGCTGATCATGGAAGAATGCGTGGATATGCAAGAGTAAATTTTCCAGAGAAAGCAACTAGGCGTTATTGAATACTGGAAGTTTATCTACGTACCTAATAGAAGAAGCAACACACGTGGATGATCCTTGAAGGTTACTGGAACATTACTCTAAGTGTTACGGTGCACTAATGGATTAAGAACCCACGCTATTGGTTTTCAAGACTTTCTGGAATATAACTCTAAATCACTAAGGCATGCTAATGATGAATAGCGCACGTTGTCGAAGGAGTCTTCAGAACTTGTTTGAAGAATCAAGTTGATGGAACGCCAATGATGTCAAGAAAGCCCGTTGTTGAGTAAAGGTGTGATCTTCGAAGGAAATTCAACAACTCATGTTAAGGAGGCATAACGCGTGTAGTCGAGGAGACTTTCAGAAACTGACAAAACTGTTACACTCTCCTCAGGAATTTAAAATTTTAATATTTCTTTCGTACGAGATTGCGTCAGAATCAAGGAGAAAAGCTTTGAGATCAATAAGGCGTTACATATCATTGAGACACGTTGAATAACTTATCAAGGCACACTGATGATCTTCAAGGCACGCTATTGAGCGACACTTTCAATCTAGAAGCATTGGAACATCAGTAAGGCACGCTAATAGCTTTCAATGCCCTTTGTTCATTATCCGGATGCATGAATAGCTCGTGTTAATGGCAAGAACGCACGTTAATGACAATGACATCAATTACAATGAGAATTTCGTGTTTCTCTCACAATGGCTATTTTGGGACTACAACGGCTAATTTCTGAAGCCTACTTATAAATGGAGTAGCGCACAACAGAAGACAATAAGAGAGATTTTCAAAAATTGTGCCCAAGCTTTGCAAAATTGATTCTTGATCTTCTCTCTCTTTGAGCTTACTTTGTTCTTGTGCCAACTAAGCTGTGACATGCATTTTCGTTCTTGAGTTGGTGTGAGATTTTGATTGCACATTCAGGAATCCACTATAATCAAGATTTGGTGTCAAAGCTTGAGAGTAGAATATGTTTACTTGTTGTAGCATTGAAAAACAAGTAAGTTGCTAGTTAGCCTAGGAAAACTAGAGTTCGTTTTTTTGTTTTGTCCTGAAAACAAGTGTATTGAAGGTTTCTTGTGAGCCTGCGAAAACAAGGAGTTGTAACAGTTTGCCGCCACCCACAAGTGAGGAAATTTTAGTGGATTCAAAACTCTCTAGTGAACTAGAGGAGTGGACGTATGTCAAGGAGGACCGAACCACTATAAATCTGGGCTTTGATTCTCTCTATCCTTCACTCTCTTTATTGTTGTTTACTTTATTGATTGTGGTTATGGATTGGACTTATTTTCTATTTTGGTTCTTTTTATTTGTGAAAAAATATTTTCAAAAGGTTTTAAATTTTCACTTAAATCCAATTCACCCCCCTTTTGGATTGCCATATTGGGATTTCAATTGGTATCAAAGCTTGAGTGCTTAAAGTTTTAAGGTCTAAAAACCTTGAGATTAAAGATCAAAATGGAAACTTTAGGAGATTTATCTAGATATGAAGGATTATCCATTAATTGAGCCTATTTTTTTATGGTAACGAATATGTGTATTGGAAGACTCGTATGATGGTGTTTCTGAAATAAGAAGCTGAGGACATATGAGATGCTATAGAAACGGGTCCATATATACCAAAGAAAACCGTAGAAGAAGTAGAAACTCTCAAACGAAAATCAAAATGGACTGAATAAGATAAGGGGATGGTTTGTTATAACAAGAAAGAAATGCACATATTGTTTTGTGCACTTAGCAAGACACAATTCAATAAAGTTCAGCAAGGTGTCACTGCTCATGAGATATGGAGGACATTAGAGATAACTTATGAAGGAACTTCAAAAGTAAAGGAAAACAAAATATCTCTTCTTGTACACAAATATGAGTTATTCAAGATGAAATGTTTGATAGATTCAATGACATTTTAAATGGGCTGAAGGCACTTGGAAAAATCTACTCAAATTCTGATCTTGTAAGGAAAATCCTAAGAGCTCTACCAAAATCATGGGCTTCTAAGAAGGATGTTATCTTAGAAGCTAAAGACCTCAACACATTGCCATTAGAGGAATTGCTAGGTTCATTACTTACACATGAGATGGGACTACAAGAAGATGAAGAGCAATCATCTAAGAATGACAAAAGAATAGGAATGGCTTTAAATTCCAAGATTGTTGAGGAATCCAAGAATGATGAAGAAGATGACAGTTATGATGAGGAAATGACAATGTTTGCTAGAAGATTTAGATGATTCATGAGAAAAAACAAACCATGGAAGAAAGGCAAGGATCAAATCTCAAAAGAAGAATAAAAAATGGACTACAAAAAGGACTTCAAGAAGGAAAACTCTATCATTTGTTACAAATGTAACAAACATGGTCATGTGAAGCAAGAATGTCCTCTTTCCAAGAAATTTTCCAAGTTCTCAAAGAAAAAGAAGGGAAAGGCAATGAAAGCAACATGGAGTGATAGTGATGACAATAGCTCCGAAGAGGATAAGGAAATAGAAGAAATGGCAAATTTGTGTCTAATGGAAAGAGAAGATGAACTGTCAAGTGATGATGAAAATGAGGTAACCAATAACTTCACTTTTGATGAATTACATGATGCATTTGAAGAGTTGCTTATGCATGCTAAAATTACATGTTAGTTCAAGCACTAATGTATAACATTTTCGCCCATATTGTGCTAAATTATCGATGAATTTATACATTTTTTGTTTTTATGTAGGGTGATGAGTAATGCATGAAACGAGATGGAAAAGAGATGAAAAAGGCATAAAAAATATGTTTTTAAAGTTGCAAGATCAATGGAAGAACATGCGAAGAAAATCGAAAGAAAACGCATCATTGGTCTTCGCCACACTCTGCACCATGGCTATGGAAGGAGACCATGGCTAGGTCACACCCTAGGACCACGCCCATGGTGGTGACCATGACCAACTAGAATGAGCAAAAAATGGTGGCTAATTTTGGGCTTTTTGGTGGACAAAGGGTGGACAAAAGTGGATAAATGATGCATACAAGTGTACACCAAATGGAAATCAAGTTGACATCAAGTGGATAATGATGGAATCAAGTGGACACAAGTGTATAAGAGGTGTACACAAGTTGACATAAGTGAACAAAAGATCCACATCAAGTTGGCACAAATAGACAAAAAGTGTACAACTCGTGTACATCAAATGACCAACTTGTACATCAAGTGGACTGCTTGCCAAGGATTGGTGGAGTCTTGAAAATTCCTATAAATACTCATTCCATACAAATCTTTGAAAGAACTACTCTTTGGGAGAAAATCCACCACAAAAGCTCGAGAGAAAAAAAGAGAGGATTTAAGTGGAAAAAGGGGGATTTCTTGAAAAGGCCTTTGGCCTTGGAAAGGGATCCTTCTAAACCTTTATTTTCCTTTTCTTATGTTGTTAATTATGTTCTTTTTCTTATTAAGTTTAGTATTTATTTTCTTTCAACTATGTTAGTTTAATCTTTTTATTTGGATTTTGAGTTGTAAGTTTTGATAACTATCCACCATATTTAATGAAAGGGTTTGCTTATGTTCTTAAATTATTTATTTGTTTCCATGATTGATTTGATGACTTGTTTTAATTGAATATCATTATGTTTGATCACCATAATGGTGTTTGTGTCATGCCTAAATGAAGGATCAAAAGAAGAAGTTTAGGTCAGGTCCGCTTGCATCAAACTTGTTAGGTTATGTAATAGACATATTCATAACTAAAAAGTATTCGATGAAATTCCCAAGAGAACCTAATAAGTCTAGTTTAGTTAGGTGACCGAAATGACCCTCCTAATAAATGTAGACATAACGTAAATGAACTCGAGGGAGGCTTTAAGCGATTACAACGAGAGCACTCATACAACTAAAACTCATTTTGTTAATGTAGTAAATATGAATCTTTACTTGCATCTCTATAATCCAATTTTTTTCTTTAATGTGCTATTTCATGTTATGCTTTTAAATTCATGTTATGTTTTTAAAATCAAACCCACCACAACTCAAAGTCTCGGATTTTTATTGCTTTTCTTTTTCTTTTCGATCATTAAATAATACATGTTCCTTGTGGATTCGACACCCGATGAATACTCCAAGTGTTTTATTACTACATCGATCCTCGTGAGCTTGCAAGACACCGATTAAGTTTTTGGCGCCGTTGCTGGGGAATGTTGTTATTAGTTGTGATCTTTTATTTTTCTTTTCCTTTTTGCATGTTGTGACTCATCTACAATTTCTTATATTTGTTCATGTGGCACTATTGATTTTTTGATTTATTGTTTACAAACCACTTGTGGTCTATGTGAAGAGATTGAAATGGTGTAATGATGCATACATTTTGTTTTCTTATGTTGTTTGTTTGCTTTGAATAAAGGTGTACAAAGTTGTAAATGAGTATTTCTATATATTTGCCCACTAACGTTTTGTTTCATGCTTGAAGTTGGAGAAGTGCATTCAAGGAATAAGCGAAAGCAAACAAAATTGAAAATAGAGAAGCATCCTTAACTTTCTTCTTTTTATTTTTTAATGCTTAAATTTGAAAATTGAACTTGTTCCATTGTTTGCTATTTTTGTTAATGATAACTTACTTTGTCAAACATTGGGGACAATGTTGAAAATAAGTGTGGGGGAGGGGTTATTGAATGCTTGCGTACTTAATTGCTTATATGCTTTGTTTGTATGTGATTTTTTTTTCAAAAATGCTTAAAATTTTAGCTTGAATTGTGCTTAATGTTTAGAATGTGTCAAACTTAAGAAGAATAAAATTTGGATTGATTTTGTTGAGGCAATCTTGTAGTGTATAACTATGCTTAATATGATCAATTGGGGAATAAATGTCATTTGTTGGTTACTTGAACCTTATTTAAGAATTTTAAGTTGTAAAGTTGAGAATTTATTTGTCGAATCTTAGTTTATTTTGGTCGCATAAGAGACTTACAAGCTTGTTGCTAAGTTGGTTATTTGAAATTTTTTTGGTAGACTTGGCATTGAAAAAAAATGAAAAGTACTTTTAAATATAGTTAAGCCTCCTTTTTTAGGGTGAACCTAAACGAGGATAAGTACATGTGGCCCCCACCCCCGAGGTGGAAATGATAAGTACCTTCGGTGGATAATAAATAAGTGTTAATAACACAAGGACCCTTAATTCGTTGACTCGTTGTAGCACCCAAAATGAGAGAGACTTGCTTATATATATATATATATATATTAAAAATAAAAAAAAATGAAAAATGAGGCCAAAACCTACTCGAAAACAAATGAAAATGTCACTTTAACTTAGCGATAGAGGAGATAAGTCTTAGAGATGCCAATGAACTAAGGAATTTGGTAAATAAATTATTGATTTTTGCCACTTAGGAAGGCTTAAGTTTGGTTCTTCTAATTGATGAATGCCATTTTGTTGCCTTCTTAATCATGTTACTTGCATAGTGCAATGATCTTTTGACTTAATTGATTCAACTTGTATTCTTAACCCGAGATTGAGATTGGTTTGCTTGAGGACAAGCAAACGAGTAAGCATGGGGGAGCTTGATGCATGCTAAAATTACATGTTAGTTCAAGCACTAATGTATAACATTTTCGCCCTTAGTGTGCTAAATTATCGATATATTTATTCATTTTTTGTGTTTAAGTAGGGTGACAAGGAATGCATGAAATGAGATGGAAAAGAGATGAAAATGGCATGAAAAATATGTTTT
>CAODLS011171450.1:0-10911 GCA_948243855.1 Flueggea neowawraea
AGGATGCCGAGGACGAAGAATAATGGGGAGAAAAGTACTGTTGGTTGAAGAGATTGGAGGTGTAATATGGGAAATTAGCATCATTACTAGAAAGAATTTGGGCATACTGAAGGAGGTCTGGATAAAACTCCTGATGAGGGAACGGCTGAGAAGGCGGCGGAAGGTGAGGTTGTGGCGGAGGAGGGGCTAATGTCCTTGGACTGTGTTGGGGTTGAGCAGTACTGCTTGAGTCACCAGAAGAACCCATCAAATAACCCAACTCGGTTTTGCCTTGGACTCGTTCAGGAAAGTTGAGCTTGGCTTTGGTGCCTTTGAATTTAAGAGCTGCTTTGTCATATGCAAGGGCTGCATCCTCAGCAGTATCAAAAGTACCGAGCCATACTCTGGCTGCCTTCTTCGGGTCTCGTATTTCGGCTGCCCATTTTCCCCATGGTCTTTGTCTAACTCCTCTGTAATGTCTCCTCCTCGTTGTTTCTTCACCCATATGCGTATTTGTGTGTATCAGTAATTATTGTATACAATATATACATATGCTAATGCATATGCTTATGCTCCAAAAAGGCCAAATATATATGCACAGGATCGAACAAGTAATCTACATCTACAATAAAAATGTAGCATCATATATAGAATTAGTACTTATTCAAAACAGATCCAGATTGCACCAGTCATCTAACTCTTTTCTTAATTTTTGGTTTCTAGTTAATGTGTGTTCGTGTTGAAGAAGTTAGTAGATATATAGTTGAGACGGACTGAAAAAATAAAGGAAAAAATTTTTGAGATCATTATGTATTAAGAAGTGACAATCAGTGTGGTGTTCCACCATAGCATTTTGATTATATGGGAACAAAAACAGATGTCACTTTCAAGATTAGGCAGGCAATCAGAAGCAATGAAGAAGATATTGAAAATCAAATTGGATAAGTCCATGAGTTTGGTCAATGTCCTAACAAAAAGGAATGCTAGTGATTCACGGAAGAAACTCCTCCGATTCAATCTACGAGGAAATTAATATGTTCGATCCCATAACTATAAAAATTTAAGTGAGCAAAAGACACTTTCGAACACGGCACATGAGACCACTTTGACTTGATTTCATGTTCAAAACAATTTGTCTTAAAAGCACATCCTCTAATTAATATAGTTCAATCTGCTTTTAGGTATCTTATGTGTGCGTGAGAGAAAGAGAGAGGAAAGAGAGGTTCTTTACGGAAAGCAGCAAGGTGCAATGAACTTGACAAAACCCTAATTAAATCTCCCATACGCGTCTCCATGGCCTGTTTGTACTGAAGAAAGGGATGGATGCTTTCCTTACCAACCCAAAAAACAATTTTAAAAAATAATAAAAAAAGAACAAAAAAAAAGTGAAATCAAGGAGTCTAGAGTTAGGCAAGGATGCAATTCACTTTGCTTTAGCAAGTACTGTGTAATCATCAGCCAGACCAAAGTAAAACTTAGATTAGATCGCGACAACTTATTATTTGTCAAGAAAATTGAAAAACTACAATATCTTTAAAACGAGAAATGAAGAAACTCATATATATCTAGTGACTGGATTGTAATTAATTTGAAATTTATGCTTAGGATGCAGTAAGACAAGTAGGTAGTGTAAGTAAAGCAAACAAGTACCTTGATGTTGTTGAGAGTGAGTGGAGTCAGGCTCTTGTTTGAGGGGATCATGAGAATGAGATTGGTCCAGAGTAGTAGGAGTGGATTGCACCACAGTTGGTTGATCATCGGGAGTACCGATGACTTGGGAGAGAGCTGAAACCATGGCGGACATGTCGGTTTCGGACCAAGACGATGAATAGGAAGGGAAGTCTTGGTGGTGATGTAGTTGTTCATCATCAATCTGATTCTCTTCCGATGCTTCCGGTGGAAGTGGCCTCTTTCCATGCCTTCGATCCACCTTTGATATTGATTGTACAGTTAAATGAGACTAGGGCATATATGAAATGATGGCTGCCTAGGTTTCTAGTTTTTGCTTCCGATTAGGACTTGTACACCAAGATTCAGATCATGAGAGGAGCGAGTGGGGTGCCTTTGTTTTCTTTCCCCTGTGTGTGAGAGAGAGAGAGAGAGATGGACAGGGAAAGAGCGGAGGCTCTAGAAGAGGGGGAGAAAAGGGGTTTGATAGAATGTTTTTATTGGTCAGTTTGGGTTAATGCTGTCTTGCTCTTTGTAGCGGCATAAAATATTTAGAAGAGCATGTAAACTTCTGTATGGACTAAAATGACTTGTTTGTCCATATATATACCAAGCTTTTTTAACCAATAAATGTTTGGCTTCTTATTAACTTTGCAGTTCGAATTCCACTGCAAATATGTGCTTCCTGTTCATCATTCTATACATTATCACATTTGCGTAATCAAACCCTTTGAAATAGGTTTTCGAAGACGTCAATTTGTTACTAGTTAACAATAACTTTGTCTTAATTTGCAAAATTTCCATTAATTAGGAAGCCCTTCTTTTCTTTTTTTCTACAAAACCATGCTCTAATAATTTCATTGGTCAATATTCATGCTTAATGATCTTATATTACATATGTATACTGCATAGCCAACAAGGACGAACTTGGAAAAACTTCTCTATTTTTTTAATCTTTTATAGTAATCTATAGTTTTTATCGAAAAGTACTTACTTTAGACAATATTTTTTAAATAAATTAAATGTAATTACCCCCTATTCTAAAAGGTGTTTTTCACTTGGGTTCTCACTGAAAATTGATATTATTTATTCTTTAAATTGGAGACTACTTTAGTAATGTTACATTATTAAATAAAATAATAAATTAATTTTTAATTAAATAATAAAAACAAAAAAAAAAAGAGAAATAAACTTGCAAATCTACCAATGTTCAATTTTTTTTGTGTTAGGAGTTAATTTGAACAGTCGAGGGAAAAAATGATGTGAAAAAGAAAATAAAAAGAAATGGTCCACGCAATACGATTGAGGGCAGAAGCTGCATTACCCATTTAACCGTGGGTAGCTATAGAAGGCAGTTTTATAATATTGAACAATTAGGAATAATAAGGTTCCACTTCCACGCATGTATGCACCCCTCCCTCTCCCTCCACGTCTCCGCTTTGCGTATGCGCACACATTGACGTCCACAAAATTGTCTCCGCTCCATCCCCCTATTTACCTCCACTCCACCCCATCTTTTTACGGCACCAACCTCTTTTTCTTTGCTTTTAATTATTTTGTCCCAGGAAAACCAATATACTCTTCACCACCACCAAGTAATTTACGTCTCCATCAACCCATATATGTAAAGTCCAAAAACCATCCTCTTCACCTCATATGTGTCATACGCACTAACAGCGTTTACCCAAAGATTGTTGTTATTGGATTTGCAACACAATTAAGAAACATTCACATTCACCACATCTTCTTCACATACTCTCTTCCTATAGAGCTCTTGCCGGAAACATGGATTTACATCTCAACCATCAATTATAAGCCCATCACACAACAAAAACAGATATTTAATTAATTTAGCAACAGCATGCGTAGATATCTTGCCTGATCATGTATATGCGTGCATGACATAACACATGACGTGGATTTGGAAGTTAGTAGGCAAAGTATGAGAGTTCACACAAATCTCCATGTGACCATATGCACCTACCCACGTCTATATATTTACTCTCAATTATCAAAAGGAAACCGTATCTACTCTTTACCCAAATGAAAACAAAAAAAGGGGCGGTGAAGGCACATGCATGCATCCCACCGGCGCTTCATTTTATAATATAGAGAATGAGAGGAGCCAAATGTGGGGTGTTGGTGGACTCAACATGCCATGCCTTATATATAGGGTGTGTAAGAGTAATTTGAGCCTTTCCTAAATATATAAAATTTTGAATTTTTACTTCCAAAAGGGATATTGAATTCCAAAAAGGCGAATTGGTGAGGATCTGGCGGTGTAAATTTAGGGAGCAGTAAAACATGTAGAGGAGAGTGATAAAGCCAGAAATGTGGCGGCACTGAACTTCCCGGGACCATTGTCAGCCTTCTTTAATTCCAACATTGAATTGAATGCTAGCTGCTAGCTATTGCTCTATATGGTGTAGTAGTCCACCACTCTACTTCAAACATATTAAATTTATCTCTATTAATCCATTCATGCAATACTGCTCTTCAAAATGGACCATTAAACATTTACATACATAGCTTAGTTCGTTTCAGAATATTTTTGTATATGTAATTAGGAGTGATATTGTCGAAAGTGTAATTTTTTCATTGTTAGTCGGAGGTGCAGATGCTACAGGCATGCACAGATGGCAATTAATAAAAGGGAAAACGTGAGTTGGAGAAAAAATAATATGACGATAATAATGTCAACAACATGAAAGCGGGCATTGCTAGGTATTGTCGCCGACTGGAAAGCCCACGCCCATTATACCATGAGGGGGCTTTGACTGAGGCCACCCATTACATACCGGATGACTTCATCCTCTTTCCCCGTTTTCTTGATTATTTTATTGGGTCAAATAGACGTTTATGTGGCCCAAATATATATATTACGGATACAAAGCTCAATTTAAATATTTTAAGTAGAAAATTAAGACATTTCAGTGTGCATCTCTAACATTACAAATTATAGATTCACGGTCTCAAAACACACAGAAAATAGAGCAATCTAAACAGACATAAATCAAACTAGATCTCTTTTTTCACTTTCTCTCTCTTTCTTTCTATCTAACCCAAATTTCTCTCTTTCTTTTTATTTAGTAAAAAAGATCAAATTTTGAAGACTAAAAGAAGATCTGAGTGATTTAACTAATTTTATAAAGGGTCGTCAACAAGCAAAAGATAAAGAGAAGTGGGTCTTGTTTGTATTGTTATGATTAATATGAAAGTTTTTCCTTTGTTTATTCTAGGATTTTATTTAAGGGTATTGTATTGTTAACAAGTTTCTCAGTACATAATGTGTGTCCCTTATTCTACTTTTTTCTTTTGTTTATTTTAGAGTTTTATATGAAGGTTTAAATGATAAACCTATGCCTTTGGAGAAGTTAAAGAAATAGGGGATAAAAAAAACTAAGTGTTGTTAATAGAACCAGTACTTGGAGTTGCAACCTAAACATTGAAATGGGCAGTGACGTGGTTTTGGATAGACAAGAGAAGCTCCCTTCACATACACCTTCTTCATTCGTTACTTCTAGTAGCAAGAGATTAAAGTTTGCTTAACACTTATTTAGAACTCATTTAGTATATGTTCATTGTATATTTGTTTAATATATATATATGTTTTACATATTTTATAACTTGTTTAAGACTTATTTAGAATTTGTTTAGTATCGGTTCATTGTATATTTATTCAACAACAAGCCAATAGTAAATCAACAACAAGCCAACAACAAAACAACGTCGTTTAAATAAAAAAGTAAAATAGATATAATGGAAACATACAACGTGAATTGGAAATAACGGAATTGTGAATCAAAAAGATGACACCATGAATCAAAAATTATGGAAACGTAAATTTATAATATATATAACCTAACCATACTGAGCAAATATTGTATAATAAGGTTGGTAAACTACGTAATTTCCTCTATTTTATTTCATGGGCCAACAACATATACACCGGGCCCAGAATACAATATTACAAACACAAGTCCTGAATTGTCTATATTTTGGCCCAATCAATTAGAAATTAAACACGTGCGATTTGAAGAATCAAAATTACAAACACACGACACATTAAAAGCACGCTAAAAACAGACTCAATCCAAACACAACGTAAACATAAATTAGATCGATCCAAACAAGCATTAGAACAAAAGAAGATCAATATTGATTTTCGATTATTTTGCTATTGATAGCCTTCCTAAACAGATAAGAATGACAATAGAAACAAATCTACACTAAGATCATACAACAAATCTTCAAAGATCAGCAAACTCCTCTCATTCAGATCATACAACAAATCACAAAGCAAACAACTATCAACAAAATCGTGATCAAATATACAAAAACGAGCTTTAATCACAGAAGTGGATAGCAGAAGAAAAAATATCCAATATATTTGTAGGTTAGTTTTCTACATGTTTCAAAAACAAAAAAAGAAGAAATAAAATATATAATTAATTGAAAGTCATAGACATTGCATATAATATTAAAATTTAAACATATAAAGGTTTTAATATAAAGTTTCAATGACTTGTTTTCCTGAGTTTTTTAAAACTCGATTTAAACATTAAAATTTTATCTAATTTTATCTAATTTCGTTAACATTGCATATAACATTCTTCAAAAAGTTCTTTAGAAGTTGTTTCAAAGTTGTTCAGAATTTTTACTGAAGTTTTTTTCTATAACTGTTTGTAACTTGTTTATAAATATTTATAACATGTTAATCATTTTTATTGCTTGGATATAACATGTTTATGATTTTTGTAGCTTAGACATAACATGTTTATAACCTACTTATAACATGTTTATGATTTCTATAGCCTGGATATAACTTTTTTTTATAGAATACTTATAACATGTTTATAATAGTTTATAACATATTTATGATTTCTATAGCTTTGATATAATTTGTTTATAGCATGTTTGTAACATGTTTATGATTTATATACTCTGTCTATCATTGCTTATAACTTGAATATAACTTGTTTATAACTTTTTTTTTTGTGTTCAACAACAATGGATAACATATAAGTACTTGTTCATCATAATGTTGAATGGGATGAGAGCTTCAATTATTCAAAATTTAGTATCAAAGGATTAATACTCAATAACAGTTGGAGTTATGAATCGTTAAGTGAAAATTTGTGCAGTTTGCTCAAAGTTGATAGAACAACAACTGCAATGGATATCAAGTATCAACTTAAACATGGGTAACAATCAATTGGTATTGAAGATGATCAAAGTCTGATTTTCCACATATTATTAAAGCAAAATGAAATAGACGTCACAAAACTGTCATTGCTTGTTTCAACTTGACAGATTGAACTTCAAAATTTGTTAGATACATCAACTACGTAACCTCTATGTTTAGCAGAAGCAACAGTTATGTCCTCATTAACAACTACAGGAATCATAGAGCAAACAAATTCAACTAATGCTCCAGAAAAAGCAATCACAGACACAATTGCTTATGCAAACCATTTGAGTGAAATGATGGTAAACTTTGACATTGAAGAAAATGAAGAAGCAACATACCTATTATAACAAGAAGAATTTTTTGAATATATTCATCTCAACAATAATACAATTGAGATCCATGTGGGACAAGTATTTGTTATCAACCTCGTCTCTATTCTCTCTCTCCGATCTCGTTCTGCTTGCTCTCTTCCACAATTGCCTCTCCTCGATCTCTTTATGTTCACTCTCATTTTCTTGTCTATGAACGTGCATCGACAATTTGTATCGTCTCTTCATCAGATCTGGCGTCGAATAACGACTGCTATGGTTTCTTTGGTGCAGATCCGATGTCTCTTTTTCATTTCCTTTTTCTCCCCCATTGATTTTGTTCTCTGTTTTCCTTTCTTTGTCTCTTCAAGATTTTTTTTCTTTTACTGATCTTTTTCTTTTTTGTTTGAAGGGAACAAAGCAATAAAAAAGAGGAATGAAACGGGCTCGATTTGGAAGTAGATCCGCGAAGGTAGGTGGTTTTAATGGTTGTTTTTATGAATGAATGGTGACTGAGGTTCGAATGGTAAAGTGGTGTTGACGGAAGTTTGATTTTTTTTTTGTGACATAGTTCAGAGGTTGGAATTGTTTCAGGTTGGGTCTGGTTTGGCAACAGAGAGTAGAGGTTTTGACGGTGGAATTGGTAGTTTAAGGCGACGGAGGAGGGTCGATTTTCGTCATAAGTTTGGGAAGTAGCTTCCATGTTAAAATTTTTTAAAAAGGTTTATTCAAAGTTTTCTAAAATTTTATTTAAGGTTTATTTAAGAATATTAAAAGGTTTATTTTTGTTTTATTTAAAAATTTTATTTTAGATTTATTTGAAGATTAGTTTAGGTTTATTTTACAGGTTTTAGAAAGGTTTATTTAAGAATTTGAAAAGATTTTTTTAAGTTTATTTTAGATTTATTTTAATTTTTTTAAGTTTATTTTGTTTAAAAGTTTTATTTCATGTTTATTTAAAGTTTATTTTAGATTTATTTTAGGTTTATTTTAAGTTTATTATAAGTTTATTTTAGGTTTTAAAATGTTTATTTTAAGTTTATTTTTTAAATTTTTTTAGATATTTTGAAAAGGTTTATTTTTTTATTTATGGATTTTAAAAATTTTATTAAAAAATTATTAAGGTTAAAAATATTAAAAAAAAAAACTCAAAATGGAAAATGGGGAAAAGAAAGATAACTAATTAGGAAAAGAAGTGGACTAAATTGAAAAAAAAATAAATAAAAAAAGACAATGTGCTTAAAATGAAAAATTAAAAAGTTAAAATTTTTAAAAAGATTTATTTAAGGTTTATTTTATCTTTTTATAAATTTTAAGAAGTTTATTAAAATTTTATCAAGGTTAAAAAACTAAAATTAAATCTTAAAACGAAAATGTGGGAAAAGAAAGAAACCTAACGTGAAAAAAAAATGTAGACAAAAAATCAAAAGAGGACAAATTTTTTTTTAAAAAAAAGTAAGAAACAACAAGGGCTGAATTCAAAAGGTTTATTAATGGTTTATTTTTTCTATTTAAAGTTTATTTGTGGTTTATTTTTTATTTAAGCAAAAAAGTTTTTTAAGAAAAGAGTTTTTTTTCTGGCTCCCTTACGGATATCTGTACGGAAAAGATGATCTCCATACGGAAATGGATCGCTTCCGTATTAAAAGTTAAAAAAGTCCATACGAAAAAAAAAACTAAATGGAAACCTAATTGTTTGTAATTAAATTTTCAAAGGGACCTATTTTTGTAAGTTGCCTTTGATTATCGCGAATGCTCACCCAACAAACTCCCTCAGCACGACCGCCCTCGAGGGTTCGGAGAGAGTAAGAGAGGAGAGAATGACCAGCAAAGAGACAGATTGGGCCATTCCGAGTCCAGAAGAGAGAGATTTCACAAACCAATGGAGCCTTAGCAGCTCAAGTATTGGGACTGAAAATTGGCCCAGCCCACCAAACACAAGTCAAACCATAATCCTCTCCCCTCTGCTAATAGAGCCAAGAAAATGACGCATAAAATTGTTAGAGGCAGTTGAGTTTTGGAGCTGCGAGCAGTTTTCCGGTGTTGTTCAAGGTAGTAGAAATTAATATTAGCAATCTGTTTTGGGTGGGGACACAGAATATAACGAGGAAGAGATGCAGAATCATGAGGAAGAGGAGAAGTTGAAAGTGGCCGCTGCCAGTGAAGTGGAAGATTGGTCCAATTTCGAAGACGATGATGTCATGCAACAGAAATCTGCTATCATGACCGACGGGGCTGACAAAATTCCCTTCGTCGGCGACAAGGTTTCTTTTTTTCTACGCTTTCCTTTAGCAAGTAATCATAATTTTTAGTTTAAACAAATGGGATTGTAAATTGTTCAGAACTCCAGTTTGTGTTTGGCTCGGTCCTCCATTTGGAAATCTTTAAGTAATTTCGTGTATTCGATTCGAAGTAATGCGCTTCACTTTCTTGTGTGTAAAACTTTTTTTTTTATTACCACAGGAGCCACTTTCTGCATTAGCCGCTGAATACGAGTCCAGTAGCCCTATTTTGATTGAGAAAATAAAGGTCTTTCCACTTGCTCCATCTTCCTTGTAATTTTGGCCGTCGATTATCATCATCACATCATTGCCGTCTGTTGTTGCGGTTACTTACAGGTGCTTGGCCAGCAGTATGCTGCCATTAGGCGAACACGAGGAGATGGAAACTGTTTCTTCAGAAGCTTTATGTTTGCCTACCTTGTATTTCCTCTGCTCTTATGCATTTCACAAAATCATCTCTATGTGCTATTTGTTTCTTTCTAAAGAAGAGAAAGTTATCTTTTGCCAAAACAGGAGCACATTTTGGAAACACAAGACAAAGCAGAAGTTGATCGGATCAAAGTTGATGTTGAAGAATGTCGCAAGACCCTTCAGAGTCTTGGTTATGCAAACTTTACATTTGAGGATTTTTTTGCGGTAAGTCTAGCTTCCTCCAAGTAAATTTCTTCAATACATTCACATATTAAGTGAAATCCCCAGGAGTTTTCTTGAATTTATGCAACCTTAATGATGCCGAGGGGGATGTTATTGGCTACAGCCCAGATCTCAATGCTTATGCTAGCAAATGACTATCTGGTGATGTCAATTGTGCAGCTGATTTATAAAAGCATGTCTTTAAAACATGGTTCATTGCTGTTGCGGAGACTTTGGATAGTTTGAAGTTCTACTGATTAGATGGGGGTGGATAAATAGTTTCATAACAGAACATCTGGATATATTTGAATGACAGAACTGTGATTTGTACTTGATATGGGCTTTGGAAATTATGAGTTGTTTTTTTTAGTGAAAATCCACTGGTATATGCAGTTTCTATTAATGCCTTCTCAGAAGTATGGAATTATTTTCTTGAATGCTAGACATTGTCAAATAACTGATCCTATTCGGGTTAGACACTAGCTCTTAGTTTCATCATGATGAGAAGGAAGCTAATAGAGTTAGATCCTCCAAAGCAGCTCTGTTACTTTGTTTCTTTTCTGTTAAGGTGGTGATTCAAATGTCTGAGTCATTATTCTAAGGGTGGTAGCATGTACTAAACCTCACCAAGTTTGTTTCTTTAATTTACTCCTTGCTGTTATTTAACAGCACATTCATAATGTGGATTCCATGTTGATTATTGGCAGTTATTCCTTGAGCAGCTGGACAGCGTTCTTCAAGGAAATGAAACTTCAATAAGGTGTGCTTCCTTCTTTCGTTGCTTTAATATCAGTTAGCGGTTCTGTTATTTGGATATTGCTGTTTACCTAAGATTTGTAAGCTCCATTGA
>CAODLS011171453.1:0-11558 GCA_948243855.1 Flueggea neowawraea
TAGATCCTTGCTTGAGAGGCTAATTGCAGCCAATGTGAGTGTTTGATCGATCGGGTATAGATCGAAATGAGAGTTTGGGTATTTTGGCATAAGTTCTCGATGCCATCGAGAGTTAGTCAGCATTTGCATTCGCATACATGCATCGGTACCGCCACAGTACCACATATTAATATTTACTATTTCTATATATGTACAACTCAGTGTGCCTGCCAGCAAGAGCAGCCACCCGCGAGCGATATTTGACTGGATACACGGCTTTGGATACCAAATGAGTGAAATAGCAGCTTCAGACACATAGGTTGTGTCTTCAAAATTAAGTATGCTATTTTTGATATGTCGGGCTTGACATGAAATATGGACTAATAATTATTGGGTTAGTTAATAATCTGGGTATATGATTATTATTAACCAACGTTTTGATATGAAAAATCTAAAGTATAAATGGGTATATATATACAAGAGCATTTTATAAATGATGGAATAAAGGGAAATATATGGCATGATTGTATGTGAAATAATATGTATGTATCAGACTGATAGGAGGACACCCTACTACGGTGTATGTTGTCTTTGGTATACCATTGTATGTTTATGGCCCTAGTCACCTGGGATTGGGGTGACCGTATATCCGGCTAGATATACACAATTATTGAGCAGTCAGGTGGCGGAGTCCACACTGCTATTTCTTTGATATGGTCTCGTACTATGAATGCACAAGTATATGTATATATTGCCTAAATATATGTTGTATGATATGAATGCGAACGTTTTAGTAAAACGATTTTCAGCAAATGTATTATATATGTAGTGTATACTATACGGTATCTGTATATGTGTGTTGTATTTTGAAAAAGGATTTCAAACTAGTCTTTGTGAGGCACGTATGAGGCGGTCCGGCGTGCTGTTTCCTTACTAGAGAATCTTACCCCTTTTTCTTCTGTTGTCCATGTTATACCTTTGTTCGCAGGTGACATTTTTTGGACGCATAACATCTGAACCGTACCTCGGACCTAGTAAGGCGCTTCTTCACTACAGTGAGTGCCCTCGTTCGGGACTCTACTTTGCTATGTCATAGAGCTCCACATCGGGTTACTGTTGGGATACTGGGCTTCACTTTGTATTTTGGGGTTTACTCTGGTGATTTTATATTTTCATTAATATTTTGATATACTGTACATGTATATATATATATATTTGTTGGTATTTATATATATATGGTTTTATTTCATTTATAAACATTTTTATAAATATTTTAAATAAATATTTTGATAAGTCGGGTAGTATATCTAATCACAAAGACTTGTGCAGGAAGGATTAGACTTCCACAAACAGTCTGTCTCGTATCCCGGCCACGTGTCCGACTATGGGTTTTGACAACAACACTACTGGAAAAATCACTTGCAGTGAATGGACCAAACAATATTGCTCAACAAGCTCAATTTTATGGTATTTGTGGTATCCAGGGTCATCCAACAGATTCATGCCCATCCTTGTATGATAATACTACCTAGATATTGCAAGTTTATGAAGGAATTATGAACAAACATGAACAAGTTGAAGGAAAATGAAAGAATTCACATGGGTGAAACGGTTGCAGCGGTACTACAGAAGAAAATGTCCATCAAAGAAAAAGACTCAGGTATGTTCTCTATACCTTGTAAAATTGAAAATGTTTATTTTGAGCAAGCTATGTGTGACTTAGGTGCATCTATAAATGTTATGCCTTTGTTTGCTTATTCTAGATTAAATATTGGGCCTTTGAAACAAAATGGTGCAGTGCTAACATTTGTTGATCATTCTAGTATTTTTTTTCTAAGGGTGTTTTGGAGGATGTTTTAGTGTAGATTAATGACTTAGTCTTTCCTGCAGGTTTTTACGTGTTAGATATGGAGGATGATGGTACTCCCAATTCAAGGTTTCTACTGTTAGGAAGACCTTTCCTGAAAATAGCCCGAACAAAGATAGATGTGCATAAAGGAATGTTAACCATGAAGTTTGATGGTGCTAAAATTAGATTTAGCATCAACGAAGCAATGAAGCATTCTAATGATCTTTCTTTTATTTTTGATGTTAATTGTACCGAACCATTGACAAAATAAGATTTGGAGTTGCATATTGGTGATCATTTGTAAGATGTTAGTGCAATCAGGGTGAAACATAATAAGGAACTGAAAGTACCTGGCAGTGCAACTGTGTTACGACATGGACGACATATAATCAAGAAAATGACAACAGAGGCTCCAAATGTAAATATATCTTCACTTGATACAGCCAAGCATGAGCCCAAATCTGTTAGGTTCTTGAAAAAATTTTGCACCAAGAAAAAGAAAGCAAAAAAGGAGTGTGGTGTATGTTCCAAAGAATGATTCTATCATAATTCATAAGAACTCGCCACCAAAGAAGAATGATCCAAGTGAAAAGATTCATGTGTTGAATGATGAGAAAGGATGAAGATTCAACCTCGTCCAGCTAGTGCGACGTTAAAGAAGCATGTCTTGAGAGGCAACCCAAGGTAAAAATCCTGTCGGGTCTGCATGTCAGTAATGTGTTTATTTCATTTTTCGTTCCATTTGCGTGACATGTTATGTTCTGTTTTGAAATGCACCTACTGTCAGTTTTGGTATGTTTTGTGTGAGCTTGTCTTTAACATTTAATGATTCAAAACCTTGAGCATCTTAAGGTCTTAGATCCCTTGTATACCCATTTGTGTGTAATTTGGATTTCTATGCACCTTAGCTTCAGGAATAGACAACCCCTAGTAATAGAGACGAAAAAGATTAGTTTGGGTCCACACATGCCCTTGCTAGATTTTGAGGCATAAACACTTTTATTTTCTTGATGTGTGTATCAATCATAGTGGGACCCTGCTATAACTGGATATAACATGTATTTCGAAGACCACACTTTTCAAATTAAGATACCGAAATGATGAAAGATATTGTTTGTTAACCATTTGCTTCAACCTTTTCTTTGAGTATCCACCTACTTAATTAATCCCTAGTTCACCCCTTTTGAGCCTAAGAATTTTTCTTGTTTGAAACCCTATTAACCAACCTCATTTTGTCCTCAAACTCCAACTTTGCACCCTAATTTGAGAGGTTTTGTCACGACCTATTTTCGGACCATGACTGACGTACGAGACAGACCGAACCGGAGGCCCAGCCCATCTCGCACAAGCCTCAGATAATCAAATATTCTACCCGACTTATTCGTCTGTTAAACGTTTTATTAGCTATATTTAAACCATTTAACCAATATTAAGTTTTATAAAATAATATTCGTAAATGATAAAATATAATCAATATATCAAAAATACAAAATAGTTAAATTATAAGTAAAATCAGTGTACCGTTAAATACAAAATTATAACCCACTACCTAGTGTGGAGCATCTACAGTGTATATAGACTGGCCCGAACCAAATGCCTCACTGAACACCGAAGATCTGACAAGGCGAATGCTGAATAACCAGAAAAATGTTAGAGGGGAGGGAGTGAGTAAACTCAATGAGGGATAACACTCTAGATTGACTCCAAGCATCACATAAACCGTTTTGAAAACGTTTTAAAAAATACTACATGCAATATATACTTATAATAAGATATATACTCATACATATACATAGATTTGAAAATAATTTTTTGAAAATGTTTGCACTCTAAGTAAACAGTATACATTCACACGTGCGTATATAGATATACATCATATATTCCTAACTGACTAACAGGCTGGTTCGAAACTAAACTAATAAGTAACTGAATCTGATTAACTGATGTGGACTTTAAGTAAATAGTATACATTCACATGTGCGTATATAGATATACATCATATATTCCTAACTGACTAACAGACTGGTACAAAACTAAACTAATAAGTAATTGAATTTGATTAACTGATGTGGACTCTACCATCTGACCTATGTGTCTGACTGGACACACAATGTTACCACCAACCCTGGTAATTGTGCCTTGATTGATCATTGTGTAAGTGATAGATTCGGTCCCAATACACAATGGAATGGCAATCCAAGAGGGGGGTGAATTATATTTTTAGCAAGTTAAAAACTTTATTGAATTTTTTTTTGCAAACCAAACAAATAATAAAGTTTCTTTCAAACCAAAATCAAAGTGTAAATGCGAAAGCAACTAAAGATCCAATCCACACTCTCAATAATATAAATCAAATGTAAAATAAAGATAGAAAGGGAGAGAGAAATCAAAGCCTAATATTTATAGTGGTTCGGTTCTCTTGACCTACGTCCACTCCTTTAAATTCACTAGAGAATTTCAATCTACCAACTCACTTCTGAGTAGAGGGAAACCATTTAAAACACTTGTTTTTGTGAGCTCAACAAGAAAACCGTTACACCTTGTTTTTATGGGCTCAATAAGAAAATCATTACCCTAGTTTTTGCGGACTCAACTAGAAAAATGTTACCACTTGTTTTCAGGACAAAATAAGCAAACCAGACCTCTAGTTTTTGCGGGATCAACTAGCAAATCAAACCACTAGTTTTAGCAAGCTCAACTAGCAAACCAAACTCTAGTTTTATAAGGATCACTAGAAACCACTCTAGCACAACAAGGAAAACTATCTACCCCAAACAAACAACCTTGCTTGATACAAAATTAACCCAAGTATATAACAGGTTTAACGCTCACTCAAACCTAATAGTATGATAGCAAGTAAATAGCTCAAATGGGTTAGAAAGGTAGAGAAGGGAGAGAAAATAGATAACAAGTATAGGAAAAGTTTCTCTTATCTTCTTTAGGTTCTGGGACGACTACTTATAGCCACTCTTAGAAGCATAGCCGTTGGAAGCCTCGAAGTAGCCGTTGTGAGACAAAGAAGAATTCTGTTTTAATTGACGTCACCTTCAACAACGTGCGTTGTACATCTTTTACGTGCATTGTGCTTTAGCCCAACTGAGTTCAGCGTGTCTTGATAACACATCTACATGCTTTTCAAGAACTTTAGCACTGTCTTGAGAGAATTGGCATCTACGTGCCTTAGTCCCATTCAACGTGCGATGATCATCTTATCACCGTGCGTTGTAGCATGTTCTACGGGAGTTTATCTTTGTTCCAAAAAATGCACATTCACCCAGTCATTCTTGAACGTGCATTGTACCTTCTACAACGTGCATTGTCAGCTCCATCTTAAGATCGTACCTTTGATCCATGTCGGCGTGTCAGAGAATATTCAAATTTAAATCCCGATGAGCATCTTAGCTTCGTCCTCAACTGACTATCGTCAACGTGTATTGATGGTCTTCAACGTGCACTGATGCCACTGCATCTGATTGTCATTCAATCAACGTCTGTTGGTTCCACTTTAGTGTGCCTTAATGCCATTTTCATCATGATCAATGTGAGTTGCACATGAATAATGTGTGTTGTTGATGCATATAAGAGATTTTGCACTTCTGCAACTCTTTCATGGATGTTTTGCATTCATCATCATCAAAACTAAACTCAACACATTGGTATACAAAAGGCTATGCCTCTCCATAGTTGAGTGTCACAAGTCACAAAATACATATAAAATATTAATCATAATCAAGCATGCAAATAGTTATTTATTATTAATAATGTATTGATACTGACACTGACATTTATTCTAGCTTATACTGATATTTTATTCCCCTTTTTTACACATAATCATATTTAAAGTATTTCCAATCCTTAATTAATCCTGTTTACATATTATGTCTTATCACGTTAAAAACATATAAGTTCAGAAAAATACAACCTATGTGTCTGAAGTTGCTACCGCACACACCTAGATGACGAGCCAATACTGTACTCTGGTAATATAAAAGGGGTATGCAATGCAAATGTGATTCCCAACCCACAACGATGAACATCCTATTGCTAGCGAACATCCAACACTCTCATCAAAAATCGAACCTCGATGTAAATCTATATGTTTGCAATGTTTTGAAAATGTTTTCAAGAATATTATTATTAGTAGTTTGTATATTATATTAAATCTATACGTTTGCAGTATTTTCGAACTATCTTTAAAACGATTTATGAGTCGTCCCTCACTGAGATTTATCTCACCCCCACTCCCTAACATTTCAAGTACACTTTTGGCGTTCAGTACCTGTCTAGCTACTGGTACTCAGTAAGGCATTCTTTTGATAGTGAGTGCCCTTTTTGTCGGGCTCTGTATATTTTGTAGCAGAGCTCCTTACTGATACTGTATTTACATTTTATATTTTGATTTTATGATATTACGCTTTCCTTTTGTTCTACTTATACATATTTGTATATATGTATATATATATTTTTTTCTTATATATATGTACATTTTAAATTATAAATTATTTTTATTATTTTACCTGCAATGGTTTAATAAATATTTTTAATAATTGAATAATCTGGTTAGAATATCTGATCTCCGAGGCTTGTACTAGATGGTCCGAGCTTCCTTAGACGGTTTATCTCGTACGCCGGCCACGACTCGATTTTGGGTTGTGGCAGTGTCATTTGGTTTGCTATCATCTATCAAGAGGAGTTGTAGTCTGGCATGAAACGCGCATCTCATTTCCTGAACACTCTAACAAAGTTGCATTTTGAACTTGCTTTGTTTCAACTTTAAAAACCCGACTTCCCCTTTGTTTTTCCCCATTTTCTTCACTCTTCCTCACCTTAAATCCATCCATATCCATTTTCCATCATTATTTGAGGTAAGATCATCACTCTAACTTGGTTTTCTTCCATTTATGTGATTGCGTTGTGGTGGTTTGTGTTTGAATGATTTTGATGATGGTTTGGACTAGGGTTTTGATTTCTGTTTGATTTGGTCTTAATGGGTGACAAAGGATGTTATATTGTGATAGATATAAGTTAGAAATACTTGAATCAAGCTTAGATTTCGTGGATTTTGTGGGTTGTCAAATGGGTTTGTTGTAGTCCGAATTTTTAGGGATTTTTGGACAATTTTGGAGTTTTCCTTGTGAGAATGATTGTAGATTCATATGTTGGAGGATGATTAGAGTCCAATTGGAAAGACTGGAATGTTGGGTATTAAGCAGAACGAACTTTAGGGTGATTTTGGATGATTTTTTGTTGCAAGGACCAAAACTATAATTTTTGAACAATTAGGATTGATTTGTTATTTGAGAATAGTTTGAGGACTGATTTGTAAATTTTGAGAAAGTTTAAGGACTAATTATAATTTTCCAAAGGTTGAGGACTGATTTGTAATTTTAAAATATTTTGAGGACTAAATGTAATTTTGAAAAATATAGGGACTAACTGTAATTTTACGTCGATGTTTGATTTTCAAAGAGAGTGCTAGATATTCAATCGCAATAGGATTTTTGTGTGTTTAGGTTGCATCTGTATATCATATATTCAGTATTGTCACAGTTACTGCATTAGACTTCTTTTGTAATAAATTATGTTTCAACTCAGTTTGATATTCGAGGTGGCCAACCATCCACCGATAGTCAGTAATTGGATTATTAGCTCAGCGTCCAGGTGAGTGCGATGATAACTCTAGACACATAGGTTGTATCTTCTAAACTTTATATTTTGATGTGATCCAACCTTGTATGCAAACTGGACTAATTAAGGATTGGACATTCCTAAAATTTGTTTATGTGAGATAAGGGAATAAATAATCTGTATAAGTTAAGTAAGATCAATATCAGTATAATTTATGTATCAATATAATACTATATTAGTATAATATTAGTATTAGTATCAGAATCTGTATTAGTATCACAATAATTTATTTATTTGTATGCTTGCTTGCTTAATAAATTATTAGTATATATATTCTGTTGACTTGGGACACCTAATAGGGGTAAGTGTAGCCTTTGGTATACCAGTGTGAAGGCTTGTTTACCAGACTAGGTGATACCGCGTGTGCCTAGGTAACACATAGTCAATATATGGTGGCGTAGTCCCCATTACATTATCAGTTTCAAACTTTATCAGATCAGATCAGTTGGTCCCGTGTCTATTAGTCAGTTAGGCTATATATGCATATGTATAAGATTTGTATGATTGCATGTTGTTTGCTAAGGGTGCGAATGATTTCAAAATAAATTTCAGAAACTATTATCATATACTTAACGTGTATACATATGTATATAAGTATAGCTGCATATGGTATTTTCGAAACGTTTTCAAAACAGTTTATATGAGTCCCGAAGGAGATCTAGAGTGTCATCCCTCACTGAGTTTACTTACCCCCTCCCTTTTAACATATTTCAGGTCTTCAAAACGTTTTCATGCTTCGTCAAATCTTCGACGCTTAGTGAGGCATTCAGTTCTGTAGCGAGAGCACTTTTGGTCAAACCCAATATGCGTATGTGTTAGTTCCTCCACATCGGGTAGTGGGTTTCAGTTATGTATTAAACAATACTTAGTTTCAACAAAACTTATTTTCAAAATTTTTAATATTTATTTGATATAGTATGACATTTTGATATGTTTAAGAATTATATGATTTATTAGTATTTTTAATAAATTGTTTAATAAATGTTTTGAATGAATAATTTGGGTGGAATATCAAATTATCTGATGCTTGTGCGAGATGGGCTGGGCCTCCGGTTTGGTCTGCCTCGTACGTTGGCCATGGTCCAAAAAAGGGTCGTGACTAAGGTGTTATCAGAGCCCTAGGTTTCGTGAGTTTGGGTAGTTGTGAAGCTTAGGTATTTTGATCGAGTCAAAATGATTTGCCTCTCGGTCTTTCTAAGTATTCGTTTGGTACTGTGACAATCATCAGCATTTTGGTCTTTGCATACGCATCATGTTTGTTTGTTATGATTCCAACGATTTAGCAGTGCAAGAAATTGTAGGTATTTTTCTGAGAGTGTATGATTTTCTTAACTAACTATGGTGATCATGATGATTCTCTAAGATCGATTAGAGATCGATTTATTTTCATTTTAGGATTGAGGGATGGACATTTCTAAGATAATCCTTTTGATTTAATAAGGTCATTTTGGGAGTCATGTAGTGATGTTTAACTTTGAACAATTAGCATATATAGATTTGATGACTAGAGTGCTTAGCTTGGATTGAGATCAATTTGTCAGTATGATGGATAGTAATATTTATGAGAATTCAAGGAATAGGAAAGAAGTGAATTACAATGATGAGGAATGATTTGAATTTCATTATGGAAGTATGGATTAAATTGAGGAGTTGATTTGATTAGACTATGGAATTCGAACATTGATGGATGATTCTTTGAGGTTTGATGAATGAGTTTTATTTAGGTTTCTGATACCAAAGTAAACGATGTAACAATATTATCGGAGAATAAAAGAATTCAATGTTAACTTAGGTACAACAAGTTCGAGGAATTAACTGATTATTACAGTAACTTCAGATGACGAAATTTTAGGTTGGTATATGATCACACATAAGGAATTATTTGAGCATAATATGTTTGAGGAAATTAACTAATCACTCTGGTAATTATAAATGACAAAATTTGGAGTTAATGTATAAATCATGATCTTGGGTGACTAGAATCGAGGTTGTTGATGAATGAATGATTTGTAAAAGATTAAACCAAAGACTATTGTGTGAGTACAAAGAGTTTGGTGATAAAAATGTTAACACTGGTAGTCAAACATATTGTGTGTAAGGAACTTTGTGATAAAATACTAATAATATTTGAGGAGTCAAAATCATTATGATAAATGTATGGTTATAGGATTCTACTAAGGCATGAATGAAATTATTGACAATTTTGGGTGACTATGACTAAACTTAAGGATTAAGTGGCCCAGTGATAACGAATATTTTGGGAGACGAAGATATTATCATATAGGATGTTTGACTTCATTACATATGACGGTAAAAGATGATGATCTGTAATCATAAGAGAAGACAACATGCAAAATGTGATTTGAGGTTATTATATGGTATATGAGATATTATACACTATGTTAGAGTGTGATGTGTGCAAGGAAAAGTTAAATTCAGATGAGACATCGAGGTTAAATGTTAATATGATATTGGTTGGAGATCTCATGATTTGTGCATCAATCAATATTGGTGAAAGTAGGAATGTTTGGTATAGTGAGAATGTATCGTATGCACCTAAGGTTGTTTGGCCCTTTTGGAATTTCTAAGTACATATTGGTTGGCTTACATACGTTGATCACTGATTCTTCAGCTAACATACATCATTGATTTGTTTGTGTGCATTACTTATCTTTTGATCAGTTTACGCATGCTATCTAGCATTAATGTACATTTGTATCTCTCAGATCTTTGCTTCATAACTTCAAGTTGTTTTGCATGATTGCTCCAGATCATGACATTTTTTCATTATTAAAAACCCTCATTTATTTATTTATTTCTTCTTAGACGTGTTAAAATTGCGTACCTTCAATGAGTTCTTTTGGATAAAGACTGCTTATCCGTCTTGATTTCTCTTTCATTTGTACCTGAGGCTCAATGAATGAGAGGTATGATACTTTCGGTGTAATACAACAATATAAGATATGTGAATGTGAGGGGAATGATAAGGCTTTGAGATGAGTTAGATTGACGGATTAACTAGAGTTCGAGTAATAGATAATGGAAATGTGATCTATCTATATATGTGTGAATGGGATACTCTAGGGTATAACTTGTGAAGTAAATATGGAGAATGAGGCATAACCTAATTTGAGGAATAATAATCGAGATCTTATGTGAGTAATGTGTTTGAGCAAAATTTCATAAGAGATACCCTTGAATATAAGGTTGATGACGCTTGAGATAATAATTGAGATCAGTAGTACTTAAGAGGATAAATTTTGAAAACCAAGTTGCTTGACAAACTCCAAATACTCGTAAACTTCAAAACTATACTTAAGTCATCTTAAAAACATTGATTAAGACCAATCATTAAATAATAAGTAAGCAAGAAGAAATGTATACAAGTTACTCACAAATATTCCAAACGTTTCGAGCTAAGTACGATCAGGCTCGATACGCTCTCTAGAATATAATATAACAAATTATGTATCTAAGTTGATACCCATTTATTTACAAATACAACAAATGAAAATTTCCTTTGCCAAGAATGCCTAACTAAATTAATTACAAAATTCCTATATGCGTGACTCTTACCCAAAACATATTCTGAATTCGCTCAATTCCTATAAACAATGAACATCCTCCGTAGACATTTTTTTAACTCAATTTGTTAAATTAACAAACCTCTCAAATTTTCATCTTTTTTCCACATCAAAAATTTATACTTGGGTTTATAATCTTGTCAAGGGAAATTCACTCTTCTTCATTGCCATTTAATTCATTAAGCACCCAATAGAATAATTGTAACCCAATTGATAATCCTTCTAAGAAATTCTCCAACCAACAATTCTAAAATTAAAACTAACTATCACATGCATGCAACAATTTTTAATATTTCTAAGATCTCGTTAAATTATTAGCACCTAAACACTCTTAGAATAACCAAAATATTTGCATAAGTTTTATTAAATTCGGAATACTCTCTCTCCCCCCAAAATTCTTCTAACCCTAACCACCAAAATTCTAAAATTACTCTATCAAATCACTACCCACAACAAAA